>QANY01002235.1:1068793-1347590 GCA_003255025.1 Datisca glomerata
ATATATATATATATATATATATATATATCTGTAATGTTTTAATCTGGTCGGATACTATTGGGTGGAGAGATATCTACGCTTAATCTCCCATGGATCAGACATCCATTTTCATCTTCGATTTCAATAGTGAGGATAATTTCCTCAGAAATATTATTGGGAATATATTATTCAGGAATCAAGGGGATATCTTTTGTACTCTTGCAAGTATTAGCCTCTTGAACACTGGAGATTTCTATTGGCCAAAAAATGTCTTCTTCCTGTTGTTGCAGATTGATTCTACCTCTTCCTCGGCTACGTGGACCACAACCATGACTTCAGTTACTCATGTTGTTATCCCTGTAAATATTCACGAGTCAAGAAGTCAGGAAGAGAGTTCTGTTCACCTTTGATATATTCAATATCAAAGTCAAATACGGATAAAATACTCTACCAAGAGGCAAATATCTATTTTGATGCAAGATTTTTTGCACATCTTTTTTAAATATTTTTTTAGCAGCAGAGTAATCAACTTGGATTAGAAAATGTTGATTCAGTAAATCATTCTGGAATTTAAGAAGACACTTAACTATAGCTCAGCATTCCTGTTTAATAGTAGGATAGTTTTTAGTTGGCCATTTCCAAGTTCCAGATGTGAATCTTAACAGTTCTTCTTTCTGTTTATGGGGGTTGAGCTGTTTGAGAATACCTCCATAGCCAAAATTGGAAGCATTGGTTTCTACAATTTTTTTAACGGCTAGAGTATTTTCTGGAGTTCAAGGAGTAGGATTTTTCTGAAGTCTATTATTAAGAATAGAGGTATCCTGTGCTAACTACGGGTAAAAGTCATGAATATAATTAAGACTTCCTAGAAACCATTGTAGTTGAGTCTTATCCTTGATTTCATCTGAAAATTTAGAAGCGAAATCAATACTACAGTTAATAGGGATAATAGTGCCATTAGAGATATTTTGGCCTAAAAAGCTCACCGTTGTTTGAAATATTTTCATTTTACTGGCGGACAGAACTAAGCCCTTTCTGTTATTCACATGCTTGAAAATGTTCAAATGTTTAATATGCTGATCTATAGAGGATGAAAAGATTAAGACATCATCTATATAATAGATAATGAATGTAGTATAAGCATTAAATATATCATTCATGTATGCTGGAATTTAGAAGAACCATTTTAACTCCAAAGGGTAAAACACTTCATTCATAATGGCCAAAAGGTACTGTAAAAATAGTTTTATACATGTCCTGTTTAGCTATTTGTATTTGCCAAAAGCCTGATTTTAAATCAAATTTAGAGAAAATCACAGAATCATACAGTCTGTCAAGCAGATCTTTTTTTGTTAGGTTTAGGATATCTTATCCACTGTAAAGCATCATTAAAGGGTTTATAATTGATCACTAACCTAGATGATCCTCTTTCAATTTCAGCATTTTTATTAACATAGAAGGCAGTACAACTCCAAGGAGATTTAGTGGGCCTAATTAACTTTTTCTGTAGAAGGGATACAATTTCTATTTTACATATCTCAAAATATTCTTTTTTCATCTGGCTAGGTGTGGATTTAGTAGAAATATTTTTCTCATTAAAATCTAGATTATAATGTAGAGATATGATATGTTTCTTTCTATCCTAAAAAGTATTAGGGATGTCACCATAGATTTCTGTTTTGAATTCATGTAGAATTATCTTTATTTTATTCTGTATTGTAGGTTGTTGTATACATTGATCAATAGCCAGAAAGTGGATTTCTTTCTGTATCAAATTTAACTAGTTACTTTTATTTTCAATAAGATATTTGATGAGATCAACTTCTATTGTATACGATTTTGTAATAAATGCAAAGGTAATATTAGAATTGTTAATTATAGTATGGATACCAAAGGTATCAATTCTTGTAATAGGCATAATGGAAATGAAAAAGGGATTGCCTAGAATAATATTTTATGTCATGTTTTTTATTAGCACAAATGATGCAGATAAGCAAACACCATGTTTGCATACAAAAGCTTCAGGTATTTTATACTAGATTTCATAGAATTTCCACTAGACTTGTAAGAGATTTAGTGGTTTTTTGGAAGTATTTGATCGGGATTAAACGGTCATGGATACCATTCATATTAGCACCACTATCAACTAGAACAATGGCATCTGTAATGATAAAATTTGGTATGAATTACTAGGGTAATCTTAGTTTACCATTTCTGGAACATGACCTGGTTAATGGGATTGGTCTGAATAGGGGTAATGGGATTGGTCTGATCTGGGGTAGCCTGATCTAGAGTTTGACTAGGCTGATCTGGTGAGAAAGTCATAGCTGAGTCTACAGGGGTTTTCACTTTGATAGTAGACAGTTTAAGGAGATTGAGATCCTGGGAAAAGATTTGATTAGCAGTCTTGAGCTACTGAATTTCAGACTTAATTATATTAATTTTTATTTTTAAATCAGAAATGGTAACATGTTTGTTAGGTAAACAATCTTGTTGAATACGATTTAAGAGCTTTTTCATACTGTAGTTTTCAATGGGTCTGATATCAGGAGTAGTAAATGACTTATAGCAGGTTCCTAAAAACTTTAATTTCATTTCTGGATCAGTTATCTGGTCAGCTATGGCGAGAAGAGATCGTTGGGTATCAATTAAGACATTAAGGTCGGGTCCAATTAGATCTAGATCATTCATTTCAACTATTGCCTTCCAATAGTTAATTTCAGTTATTGTGTTACATATCTTAGAGCAACAAGGCTGGTCTGGCTGGTTATAGGTGGTGGAAGAGTCAGACACAGAACCATAGATATGTGCCACGTTATCATCTGTACTTTCTTTGTTAGAACTGTCTTCGGAGAGACAATTTAGGATTTTCTATTGAGTTCATCAAGAGATAATTCACTGAGTATTTTCTTAAATTTGGATCAGCATTCATTCACAAAGTGTCCCGGTAATCCACACTTATAGCATGTGGCTTTGTCTTTGGGATTGGAATGAGATTTCTTCAAATGTGGCATATCTCTATATCTAGATTCTTTATGTCTAGATTTCTTTTTGGAAGAGTATTTTTTATGAGATTTGTAGGGCTTAGACGTGGAAGTCCTATGAGGTTTAGAAGGGGAATAATACTGGATTTTAGTATCGTAGGCAAATTGATTGCAAAATTCACCCAATTCTTTTCTGTTATCAAGGTTTTAATGTTTCATCATATGATGTAGTTTCATATCATTGCAAAGTCCTAGTCCTTGTTCAATGACAAGGGCAATGAGATGGCTATAGGTATACTGGTCATATAGAATATCCATTTGATCATGTTTATCTCTGAGATTTCTATGAACTCATTCAGTAAAACGATTTGGGAGACCATCGATCAATTTAGCCTTCCAAAGTTCGCTGTTGACGTCACCTCTTTGCATGAATTTCATAAGAAAGACATCTTTATACCATCAGAAGTGGGTTAAAAAAGGGCATATCAGATTTTGTAGAAGTTCACGATGTCTGTCAGTATTAACAATTTCTGGGCCAAGAAAGTGATGGATGATGGATTGGGCCAGATTATAACAAGCATTTTCTGTTCTGGTCTGGGTACCAGTGATAGGGTCGATGTTAATCTTAAAGGAATTTAAGATTTCTAGTCGTTGACTTTCAGTGATACAGTTGTCCCACCATCTCTTAAGTGTTCCTGTAAAACCATTGACCGACAGATCTGGTGATCTGTATTATCATTCTTCTTGCAAATAGAAGAATACATAATCATTTGATGGATAGTTTCAAAGACTTGGTACTCAAATTTGTCATCTATGTTCCATTCATAAATGGGTTTGCCATGATTTGATTTCTGTTAATGAAGGAAATCTTCTTCATACAAGAGGCCTTGAGGGGTAGGTCTAGGATAATAATACCTACTAGGTCTTGTTAACGCCATACGAGTAGTAGGTCATTTAGAGTAGCAAGAGGAGAGTTTATTTATGATGTCATCAAAGTTTTTCTGGATATCCAGAATTTGGGATAAAGAAAATTCTTCAGATTCTTCTTGATGGGGTTAATCATCCTGATTCATCATGTTCAGTTGACCTGAAGAAGTTTCAGGTGTGGAGATCTTATGATTTTTTATTTTTCCCATAAAGGTTTCCATAAAATCATCCTCCTTCTTATTAGATTTTAATTTAAAAATTTGGACATCAAGAGGGGGTTTGAGCGTGACGGGTTCAATATTAAGTTTTTGTTTTTCAACTAGATGAGGCTTAGTAATCTATGTCTCCTATATGAGGCTTAGTAATCTATGTCTCCTCTATCCTAGTTAACTTTGTACCAACAGTTTGAAGGAAGAGATTGGTATAATTATTCTGTTTAGTTAAGGGTAGAATGTCTTTAATCTTAACAGACTCCTGATGATTAAATTTCTCTGGGACTTCAGTATAGAGGTTGATAACTAAAAGGTTTCTAATTCCCATTTCCTGGAGCAAGTACTAGTGGAAATTCCAATATAAAATACCTGAAGCTTTTGTATACAAATAAGGTGTTTGCTTATCTGCATCATTTGTGTTAGTAAACAACATGACACAAAGTATTATTCTAGGCAATCCCTTTTTAAATTCCATTATGCCTATTACCAGAATTGATACCTCTTGTATCCATATTGTAATTAACAATTCTGATATTACCTTTGTATTCATTACAAAATCGTATACAAAGGAAGTTGATCTCATCAAACATTTTTATTGAAAATAAAACTAACCAGTTAAATTTGATACAGAAAGAAATCCAATTTCTAACTATTGATCAATGTAAACAACAACCTACAATATAGAATAAAATAAAGATAATTCTACATGAATTCAAAACAGAAATCTATAGTGACATCCCTAATACTTTTTTGGATAGAAAAAAACATATCATATCTCTACCTTATAATCCCGATTTTAATGAGAAAAATATTCCTACTAAATCCAGACCTATCCAGATGAAAAAGCAATCTTAAGAGATATGTAAAACATATATTGAATCCCTTCTACAAAGAAAAAGTTAATTAGACCCAGTAAATCTCCTTGGAGTTGTACTGTTTCTATGTTAATAAAAATGTCGAAATTGAAAGAGATCACCTAGGTTAGTGATCAATTATAAATCACTTAATGATGCTTTACAATAGATAAGATATCATATACCTAACAAAAAAGATCTGCTTGACAGTCTGTATGATTCTATGATTTTCTCTAAATTTGATCTAAAATCAGGCTTTTGGCAAATACAAATAGTTGAATAGGACATGAATAAAACTGCCTTTACAATACATTTTATCCATAATGAATGGAATGTTTTACCTTTAAAAATGGTCCTTCTGAATTCTAACATATCATGAATGATATATTTAATACTTACACTACATTCATTATCTGTTATATAGATGATGTCTTAATATTTTCATCCTCTATAGATCAACATATTAAACATCTAAACATTTCAAAGCATGTGATTAACAGAAATGGCTTAGTTCTGTCCGCTAGTAAAATGAAAATATTTAAAACAACAATACTCTTTTTACGCCATAATATCTCTAATGGCACTATTATCCATATAACCGTAGTATTGATTTCACTTCTAAACCTCCAGATAAAATCAAGGATAAGACCCAACTACAACGGTTTCTAGGAAGTCTTAATTATATTCGTGACTTTTACCCGCAGTTAGCACAGGATACCTCTATTCTTAATAATAGACTTCAGAAAAATCCTGCTCCTTGGACTCCATAACATACTCTAGTCGTTCAGAAAATTAAAGAACAAATTAAACAGTTATATTGCTTATCTCTGCCTAATCCTAATTGGCATAAAATTGTAGAAACGAATGCTTCCAATTTAGGCTATGAAGGTATTCTCAAACAGCTCAACCCCCATAAATAAAAAGAAGAACTGTTAAGATTCATATCTGGCACTTGGAAAGGGCTAGCTAAAAACCATCCTACTATTAAACAGGAATGCTTAGCTATAGTTAAGTGCGCTTTTAAATTCCAGGATGATTTACTGAATCAACATTTTCTAATCCGAGTTGATTGTTCTGCTGTTAAACAAATATTTAAAAAAGATGTGCAAAATCTTGCATCAAAACAGATATTTGCCTCTTGACAGAGTATTTTATCCGTATTTGACTTTGATATTAAATATATCAAAGGTGAACAGAACTTTCTCCTTGACTTCTTAACTCGTGAATATTTATAGGGATAACAACATGAGTAACCGAAGTTGTGGCCGTGGTCCTCGTAGCCGAGGAAGAGGCAGAATCAATATGTAACAACAGGTAGAAGGCATTTTTTTGCCAACAAAATTTCCCAGTGTTCAAGAGGCTAATACTCGCAAGAGTACAAAAGATATCCTCTTGACCCCTGAAAAATATATTCCCAACAGTATTTCTGAGGAAATTATCCTCACTATTGAAACCGAAGATGAAAAATGGATTTCTGATCCATGGGAGTTTAAGCGTAGATATCTCTCCACCCAATAGTATCCAACCAGATTTGAACATTACAGATATATCTATGAGGCTATCATAGTCCAATCTAGTACCGTGGTAATTAGACGTACTTTCCATGATTCTAACAGAAACACCAGCCCTATTACCTTTAGTAAGGTTGTCATCCGAAATTTTATTTCTATCAATCAATGGGGTCTTCATCCTCATACCACCAGGATCATAGAAATTCATGAAAAAGAGGTGAAATACAATTATTAGGATTATATTGAATCATTCACCTACACATTCTATTACCAGAATCATATCCATAATCATACATGGTTCATCCGTATTTGTCTTGATGTTCTTACTCTTGGTTTTCCAAATTGGTTCTTACTATGGTGGGATAAATTTGGAATTACCCTTGAAACTCTTCTAGAACAAATCTAAACTAAATTTAGGGAATGGCATGCTACTTATTCCCTTCTACCCGTTAACAAAAATATTACAATCTCTAAATCTTTAATTCATTTTATTATCCGATTTAATATCCATTGGATCTAGAAATGGGATCTAAAATTTGAATATCAAAATGGGATCAACCTACTAAAGCGTATTTTCTTTACCAAATGGTGGGATAAAGCAATGAATCATCACCTAACAGAACTTGTAAAAATAATCAAAGCACATTCTCAAGCATGCTTTGAAGCCATCCTTAAGGCCCTACCGACATCAACAAGAAACCCATTTCTTAATGCTCAGAATATGATTAAACAGAAATATCATAATCTCAGTGAAAAGGAATTAGTAATTAAAACTATGTATTTTGTTAAAAACCAATTTCTCCATGTCTTTGTTCCCGAAAATACCTCCATGGGAACATCCAGCTCACAACACAGTCAGTAGACTAATGCTGACCCAATTGAAGAAAATACTTTCAGCATCTTGGCCGATAAAAGCCAAGACCCTGAAGAAGAATCTGATCTGCCAGAACCAACTATTACAGACTTTTGGGATTCATTGACCACTATCATCTTAGAACATATCGAAAAGGACAAGAAAGGCAAAGCTAAAGTCTAGTCTGATATGCCAGTTCAGCAGAATCCACTACCAGACGCAGCAAACTACTTTAATAAAGTAGTCATCAACCGGAACGTAAATGATGATTCTATCTCCCACCTACAGAAAAGATAAACCTACTTTTCTCAATAGTAGATTTCCACTCAGCGCGAAGATAAGGATTGAATGACTCCAGCTCAGCCAGGACACGCCATCTTATCTTTCCATGTAGCATAATTACTTTTATGTACCATAGTTACTTTATGTACCACAGTTACTTTGCTACTACTTTTGTAATCTATATAAGGGACTCTCACCCTTTGTTGAGGTAACAAGTTTGAAAAACCCTTAGTTTGTTTTAGGAGCTCATGTGTTGAGTAAATAAAATTCTCTCCTTTCTCTCAACTCTCTCTCACTAAACTCTCTCTCTCTCTCTCCTCTCTTATTGCACATACCAAGATATTGAACGAACCTTGAGGTAATATAAAGTTTCTTCTCTAAGGAGCCCAACAATGCTTCTCTCAACTCTAAGTTTCCCTCTTTAATTTAACAATAGTTTTTCATGAGACCATGTATGTGATAACTTAAACCTAATATAACCTTTACTATAATATCTAGTATTCATGATCCATGCTAACTCGAAGGCACTCATTATGTAACTATAAAGGCTGGGGAAGCAATCATTGTAGACTACAGTAAATTCAGAAAATAATCAATGAATAATTAGTGGGATGTCACCCAAGTCGCGTATAGGTAAGGTCCGTTGAGAATGGATTACGTTAGGACCGTTGACCCAAGTAAAATGTTGATAGACATGCTAATTATGAGTTCTTTTGGTTTTTGAATTGACTGGGTCTATAGTGATTAACCCCCTCACTTAAGAGGTGCATGTTGGTTAGCTGTAAGTTGGTGTGTGTGTGTGTGTGTGTGTATTAATAAGTAATCCCATTTTTAAAATTAGATTCGGATATAAAAAAAAGATATGTATAGTTTTGCACGCACAAAAAATATTTAGACTTCAAACTCAAATTTCAAATTTGAATAAGAAAATTTTATTGATTCATTTCTATATCTAATTGATACGTGATTGAATGGAAGTACTATCATGTATTAGAATGTAAGAAAATGCATATGTCTATTTCAATTTCTTCATATACCCGATATGGTAGGTGCGTGAAATATAGAAAAAATGTAGCATTAACGAATTTTCAATTGTGGATACATACGTATCCTTATCATACTAAAATGACTGTTATTATTAGGGGAGAGAGAGATGTAAAAATGGAGGAAAATGGTAAAAGAGGAGAAAAAAATGAAGAAATGAATACAATTTGAATTTGCAAGAATCAAAATATGAGAAAAATGGTAAAGTTTTACCGTTTGAATTTGCAGGAATTAAGGATTTTCATATCAATAGTGAATTAAAAAAATGGAGAGAGATAAAGAGTGATATATAATATCTCTTTCAAATATTAATTTACTATTAATATGGAGAGAGTGAGAGAGGCAAAAGAGAGAGAGAGAGTTCGGTTATAGAGAAAGAATCCGATTAAGATATAGAGAGAGATAATTAATAGATATTAGAGAGAGAAAAGAGGAGAGAGAGAGTCCAGTTATAGAGAAAGAGAATCTGGTTAAGATATAGAGAAAGATTAATAATATTTAAATTAAAAAATAAAAAGTTATATTAGTAACTAATTAAATAGGAAACTATGAAATTTAATTCAATTTGCTATATTGATTGTTTTTTAGAAAATTGTTATATTTGATATTTTTCAAAAAGTGTGGACAAAATTGAATTTACAATTATAAAGTCTGAAAAGGAATTATTTGAACCAGCCGCCATGTCATAAAGGAAAAATCTCAGAGCCAATCAAAGAAGAGACAACGAATCACTAACGTGGCAACCAAAAATAACCATAAGATTAAATGAACGAACGAGATCAATTCAGATTAATATCAAGGACTGCGTCAAAGAAGAATATTCTTTATATCCCTTTTATGTTGTGAGTAGATCAAGTAAATCATATTTTATATAACAATTAATGTTCAAACTGAGCCTATAAATAAGGGGCCAGCCTTTGTAATCAGCAGATTCTGAACACACAAAAAAACTAGCACAACATTTGTTGGGGGTTATAACCTCAAAGCATGTGTATTGACATTTTGATATAAAATTTAAAGAGGATTACATTTTTCTTATAATTGTTCTTTTAAATTTTTATTAAATAATTTATATAAATATCTGAAAATTTCATATTCATTAATGAGACTATGATATTGTATAAGTACGAGAGGATTAATAAGATCATAGATGATAAATAAAATTATCAGCAACATATTAAAGTATGAAATCTTAAATGAATAGTTACTAGTACGGTTCACTAAGAATTATTAATGCGTGTGATCTAAATCTGGTCATTGATGTGGATAGACATCTTAGTGAAGATATTTCATATAATAAGATTATATATGACAAGACCGATGTGAATTAATATATTTATTAACGTGCCGTTCATTATAAAGATTTAATACACATCAATTCGATGATCATATGCAGATTAGTCTGAATCTTGAGTAGTCATGAACTCTTATGCATGTCTATTGGATATTTTGATTCACTCGTTAAGGTTTGTTTGTTAATAAGGCCAGTGACTTTTGTTTTGGAGATTCATTGATGTGGATTGGTTGACTGGAGACATTATCTTACAAGATTCGGAATCTAAGATTTTTTAACAGATCGTATATTGGTTTCATTAAGTGTTAATTCTAGAACTGAATTGTTACTGAGCTCAAATTTATAATAAAATTATAAATTAGTCATTCACTAGTGGATTAATGGTACTTAAGGATTAAGAGGTAATTAGAAGGGTAAAATGATAATTTTAACCAATTCTATTTTGCGAACCAATAATTAGAGGACAGAACTACATGAAATAATTATGTCAGTGGACAACACGAGAATACTCTGTAAATACATTCTATAATCTATAAGAGTGCAATTTCATATTTATAGTGGAGTAAAAATGAAAGTAATAAATAAGATTATTTAATTAAAGAGTTTAATTAATAATCAAGTTTATTGGAGCTTAGGATTATAAGTTCTCAAGTCACCTCTATACTACGCTGTCTAGGGTGGTGAATATTTTAGCACATGAGGAAAGGACTAACTTACAAAAAAAAATTATTCTGCGACAAGTACATAATTATGAGATAATTATGTAAGATCAATTAATTAAGAATCAATTAATTGAATTATCATATATTTAAATATAATTTTTGGAAATTATATATAAATAATTATCAATTTTTTAATTATCAATAAGTGAGTCAGAATATGTAATTTATGAAATTAGATAATTAAATTATTATTAGATAATAATTTAAATCAACTAAATCTAAATCTGTTATTTGTGAAATAACAGATAAGTTAGTTGATAGGGATAATCAGATATGTTAATTTTGAAATAATTGATATCTAGATAATTATCTGATTAAAATAAATATTTAATTCATAATAATTGCCATGTGTCAATCACTGATACGATATCAGAATTGACATGGACTACTGTGGTGCCACGCGGCACCACAGTAGTGAGTTGGTAACACTATAATGCCACATGGGACTATAGTAGCGAGTGTGCAACATTGTAGACACAGTGTCGTGAGACAATGTGCTGGCTCACAACACACTGCAGTGCCATTGCACAATTGTAGTGGAATTACTTCAATTGGTAATTTTACAATGAAATATTATTTCAGTTTATCCGTAAAAATCTTATACGCCATTATCAAGAATATATACAGATATTATTCTAATGGCCGTCGTTGTTGAAAGAAGAAGAAAGAATTAGTTTATCAGATCATCGGTTCGTCAATCAAAAATTGAATTGAGAACATGATTGTTGTCAGAGAGATTTTCTTCTATGATTAAACGTTAATCAAATCTCTAAAAAAGAATAATCATCACATTTTTTTAGAGAATCGTTTCACTAAAGTCTTTCTCAGTAAATCTCTTGATCTCATGAGTTAACAACATCTAAACACAGAAAAGTGCCTTGTAATATTCTATGTGCCCACACACGTCCTAGTGCATTGAGGATTGACTTAGAAGATCTTGGTGTGGATCTCGGAGTCTACTCATCGTTGGAACGATTTCATGGAAACCAAGGATCGATCGGTCTTGCAAGGAAACATGATATAGACTACAAGAGGCATATGATTCCTAATCTTGTATGTTGTAGATTTTACTTTAAATACAAATGGATCCTGACTGATTGAAAAATAGTTTTCAACAAAAGTTATTATTTAGTTATCGTGGTATTGCGCAAATTTTATTTTATTAAGAGTTTTGATTTTTATTAAAAGTTTAATTTTTTAAAGGCCACGCGCCGCAACGCAAACAAGTAGTATCACAGCGGTCTTTATATATTTATATGTTAAATGTTGTGTGGATTTTCTTGCATTATTCATATAATATGATATATGTATGATGATGGATGGTTATGTTTTTTGAATGTATGAAAAATATTGGATCGTTAATTGTATGATGATTATTCGGTTAAGCTTTGTTTTAATTTTTCCTAAATCTTATGTAAACCGAATTGAGGCGTATGAATTTTGTAATTTTATTTTGAATATTATTGTAATTATTCTGAACGAGAGAAGATGAAGAACGTAGGAGGCGAATGGCAGAATTTTACTATTCATGCGAAAACATTGTTTATCCATGAAAACACTGTCCACACCGGAAATTTACTATTCCGGCGGAGGTGAACAATGGTTGTCTGACGCGGCAGGCGGCTGTCGGCAGTGAGACGGGCAGCGGTGGTGATGGGTGGTGATCGGAGAGTTCTATCATCGATGACAATTGTTGTCACGTTTTGAGAAAATTTCCAACAAACCATGCAACAAACTCTATCACCTAAATGTTTCATTAAAACCCAAACACTTTAATTATCCATTTAAAATTTGAAATTAATGTAATTTTAAAATTAATTATTAATTTTTGATTTTATAAAAATTAAAAATTATTAGGTTGATTGAGTTTGATCCAAGTTTAATCAAATTAAATAAAATATTTATTTGACTAAGTCAAAGTCAACTATATCAAAAGGGATAATTATAGGAATTGTTTTAATTAAGAAAAAATAGTTTTTCTAATTAAAAATGGTTTTGTTCAAAGCTTGAAGATGGACATCAGGAGGAGAATGCAATATTTGAGAAATATGTATTCTTGAAGTCCGCTTTGTAATTTTATTTCTTTATTTCATTGGTTATAATTTAGAAATATCAAATAGTCACTCTGTCCATTATTATTTTATTTAATTGTTAAATAATTATTTAATTGTTATGTTTGATAACATGTTCATGCATTAGTCGATCACATGCCATACATGAAAATTCCACATAGTTTTATTTAATCATGTTTCTCATCTGTAGAAACATTATTGATTAGGATTGTCCTAATATGTTTATATGTATTGCTTTATAAAATCAATTGCATGTAAATTGCTAGATTTTAACTAGATAAAACTTGCTAATCACACCACACTAAAAGCTATAATAACATTTAGGTTAACCGACTTTAGTAAAAGAGTTTTATTAAAGTATGATGAATATAATTAACTAGTTAATCTAAGTTTATCTAATTATGACTTAGACACTTCAGATAGTTAAATAAACTTAGACCAATGATATTAAATTAATTGATAATTAAATATTCATATGGTTATTATTTTAACTGGTAATTAATTTAGAATTAATTTATTAGTTAATAATAGAAACACATTATCCTAAATAGTGAGTGGAAGAAGGTTGGACTTCTTAAGAAGATAGGAGAAAATGATGTAGTTTAGTTTTTACCAACTCTAAGGCGGCATATTCTAAATGAAGTCATAAAATCTGAAATGATGGGTTACACTAATAAAGTCACAATTAAGTTTTCATGTGGATAGTTATGACTTGACCGAACAAGCGAGTTAAAAGAGAAAATATGAGATATTTTAAGTTTTAATTAATAAGAATGAGAATGTCTCATAGATAGTCTGAGGTTAATCTGGTCGACCCAAAGGCGACACATTAATTGTTGGGTTATTTTATCGTGGTTAGTAAATGCTAAATTTATGTGTTGATTATGATTGCATTTATGCATCATGTTTATTTTTTGAATTCTAGATATTTATCAATTATATTGAATCATATATGTTTTAAACTTCAATTATCAATATTATGTCTACCATGGGTAACCCTCTTACTGCTTTACTCGCTCTTGAGAAATTGATGATGATAATTTCGTACGTTGGAAATCAAATATGAATTTAATGCTGATTAAGTTCATTCTTACTGAGGAATGTCCTGAGGAGCCCGCTGCTAACGCCCCTACGAATGTTAAGGACAAATATGATGCTTGGATCATATCAAACAACAAGACAAAGTACTACATGCTTGTGAGCATGAATGATGTTCTGAGAATCAAACATGAAAGCATGGAGACTGCCTATGAGATTATGGAATCTTTATAGGCAATGTTTGGGCAGCAGTCCGATCAAAGTCGTCATGAGCCCACTAGGAACTATATGACAACTAACATGAGGAAAGATACTT
Organism: Datisca glomerata; assembly: GCA_003255025.1. Taxonomy (NCBI): domain Eukaryota; kingdom Viridiplantae; phylum Streptophyta; class Magnoliopsida; order Cucurbitales; family Datiscaceae; genus Datisca; species Datisca glomerata. Next base: position 1,082,882 of record QANY01002235.1, read on the forward strand.
CTGTTCGAGAACATGTTTTAAACATGATCAACATAATGCATAAGGCATTAGTACATGGGGCAACCATTGATAAACGGATTCAAGTTAGCATCATACAGAGTCACTCACACTAGCTTTTTCTTGGTTCACGACCAACTATGTTATGAACAAGTTGCAATTCAACATGACCTAATTGTTGAATGAACTGTAGACGTTTGAGACACTCAACCTTAGAATGACCAAAGAGGTCGAGACAAATGTTGTCGATCAAAAGTCTTCTTACAATATTGTAAAGAACAAGAAAAGGAAGAAGAACAATGGTAAGGACAAGGGTAAGAACAAAAGAGTAAAGAAAGCCAAGACATCGCTAAAAGCCAAGAATAACAAGAAAGGAAAATGTTTCCATAGTGGGGTGAAGGTCATTGGAAGAGAAACTGTAACAAGTATCTCTCTGAGCTGAAAAAGAACAGTAAATATGATTTGCTTTTACTTGAAGCTTGTTTAGTGGAATATGATTTATCATCCTAGATACTTGATTCAGGACCACTAACCATGTATATTCTTCTTTGTAGATGCTTGATTCGTCAAGTGAGTTGGTTGATGGCGAGGTCATTTTGAGAGTTGACAATGGTGCGCTCGTGTCAGTTAAAGTATAAGGGACAATCCGTTTACTTTTTGGATATAATTACTTAGTTTTGAACAATATTTATTATATTTCAGGTTTTTCGAGAAATTTGATTTCTCTTTCATTTTTGCAAGGACAGTTATTTGAAGTTTCTTCCAAAGAGTTTATTATTTCTAAGAATGGATTCGATATTTGTCATGCTAAAATTATAAACATACTGTATATATTTAAACCGACTGAATGCGCGTTAAATAATTCTGAATTATTTAAAATAGCAAAACCTAAAAGTAACAAATCACAAACATTTTCTCATAATGATAATACATATCCATGGCATCTTAGATTGTGACATATTAATCTAGATAAGTTAAACAGGTTAACAAAGTTTGGTGCTTTGAGAGAGCTATTAGTTGGAACTCTTTTTGTTTGTGAATTCTCTCTAGAGGGTAAAATGACCAAGATATATTTCACAGGAAAGGGCCAAAGAGCCAAGGAACCATTTGAGTTATTACATAGTGATGTCTGTGGACCGATCAATGTACAAGCTAAAGGTGAGTATGGGTATTTTCTCACTCTCATTGACGACTACTCAAGATATATTTATAGTTACCTAATGTATCGAAAGTCTGGAACTTTTGGAAAGTTTAAAGACTTTAAGGCTGAAGTTGAAAAGCAATTAGATAAATCATTAAAAACCTTTTGATCCGATCGAGGTGGTGAATATTTGGATTTAGAATTCAAGGATTATTTGTTGGAGTGTGGAATCTTATCTCAACTCACAAAACCTAGAACATCACAGCAAAATGATATTGCAGAGAGGAGAAACTGAACCTTATTGGATATGGTTAAGTCGATGTTTAGCTACTCATCATTGTCACTTATATTTTGGGGATATGCACTACACACGAAAACTTACATTTTGAATGTAGTGTCCTCTAAGTCTGTATGCAAGACGCCTTTAGAATTATGGAATGGCTCTAAACCTAGTTTACATCCATATATGGGGATGTCCAGCTCACATTCTTAGACCCAAGACCAGAAAGTTAGACTCAAGGTATGAGGTATGCATATATGTTGACTATTCTCTAGAGACTAGAGGTGAGTACCTTATAGTCACAATGATCAAAAGGTGTTTATGTCGACAAATGCAACCTTTCTTGAGCATGACTATATGAAAAACTACAAATCTCGTAGCAAAATAGTTCTCGCGGAATTAGCGACTGGTGAGTTCAGACCACCTTCGATTTCTACTGATAAACGACAAACTAGAGAAACCACAGTTCCTGTAAAAGAAACCTCGGTGCAACATCGTAGTGGGAGGGTTGTGAGACAACTGGTTTGCTATGAACTAGAGGCACATGTCCTAGTGTCAGACACTAATAAGGATGATCTATTATCTTATGAAGAAGCAATAGATGATCATGAAAAGGAGAAATGACAAGATGTCATGAACCAGAAAGTTAAATCTGTGTATTCTAATTCCGTCTGGGAACTTGTAGATCCACCTAAAGATGTTAGGCCCATTGGATGTAAATGGATCTTCAATAAGAAAAGAGGTGCCTATGGAAAGTAGAGACTTTCAAGGTACAGTTAGTAACCAATGGCTATATACAAAGGGAGGGAGTCAATTATGAAGAGAGATTCTCCCATGTGGCCATGCAAAAATCCATTCACATCCTTTTATCCATAACCACTAGTTTTGACTATGAGATATGATAAATGGATGTCAAGACAGCTTTTTTGAATGGTTCTCTTGAAGAAAACATCTATATTATGCAACCAGAAGGGTTCGTACAAAATGGGCAAAATCAGAAAGTATGCAAGTTGCTTAAATCCATTTATGGATTAAAGTAAGCATATAGATCTTAGAATCTTACCTTTGAGGAGATTATAAAGTGTTATGGCTTCGAGCAAAATGTTGACGAAGCCTGTGTTTATAATTACACCAAAGATAAGATAGTGGTTTTTTAGTTCTTTATGTTGATGATATTCTACTCATTGGGAATGATGTAGAAACTTTGTCAAAGGTAAAGAAATGGTTAGCTGAGAAATTTCAAATGAAAAATTTGGGAGAAGCGAGCTATGTTCTAGGCATCAAAATCCTAAGGGATAGAAAGAACAAGTTCTTGACACTTTTTCAGACCTCTTATATTGATAAGGTGCTGGAAAGATTCACTATGGAGAATTCTAAGAAAGGTCCACAACCAATCAGATATGGAATTGTCCTCTTCAAGAAACAATGTCCTAAGACTCAGGAGGAAGAGGATATTAGAAAGGTTCTCTATGCTTCAACAGTTGGAATTCTCATGTATGTCATGTTTTGTACGAGAACCCGACATCTGTTATGTAGTGGGAATTATCAATCGTTATCAAACGAATCTAGGTTTGGAACACTGAATTACAGTAAAACACATTCTCAAGTATCTTAGGACAACGAGAAACTATATGCTTTTTTATTCAGGTGGAGACCTGAACCCTACTGGGTATACTGATTCTAATTTTCAATCAGACATAGACAGTCAAAAGTCGACATCTAGATCAATATTCACCGTAGATGGAGAAGTTGTAGCCTGGGGAAGTATTAAATATTTCAGCATTGTAGATTCCACTATGGAAGCTGAATATATAGATGCTTATGAGGTTGCGAAAAAGGTAATATGGCTCAAGATATGGTTATAGTTACTAATGCATCGAAAGTCTGGAACTTTTGGAAAGTTTGAGGACTTTAAGGCTGAAACTGAAAAATAATTAGGTAAATCATTAAAAACCCTTTGATCCAATCGAGGTGATGAATACTTGGATTTAGAATTCAAGGATTATTTGTTGGAGTGTGAAATCTTATCTCAACTCACAACACCTAGAACATCACAGCAAAATGGTGTTGCAGAGAGGAGAAACCGAACCTTATTCGATATGGTTAGGTCGATGTTAAGCTACTCATCATTGCCACTTACATTTTGGAGATATGCACTACACACGACAACTTACATTTTGAATGTAGTGCCCTTTAAGTCTGTATGCAAGACGCCTTTAGAGTTATGAAATGGCTCCAAACCTAGTTTACATCATTTACTAAGAAATCAGTTGCGGGTTGTGAATGGGTATACAGGAGAATATGGTATTGACTATGAAGAAATATTTGCTCCTTATGCTTATCTTTCATCAGTTCAAAGTCTACTTGCATTTGTTGTTATTTGTAAATGGAAATTGTATCAGATGGATGCCAAGAATGCATTTCTCAATGGTGAGTTAGTAGAAGAAGTATACATGAAGCCTCCTTCGGGTTACCATCATTCACCAAACAAAGTTTACAAACTTTGTCGAGCATTGTATGGTATTAAACAAGCTTCTCGAGCTTGGTTTACCAAATTCAATACCACAATTATGCAGTTTGGTTTCACATCTAATTCTGACGACTCAGCATTACTTGTTTGAAAATATGATAAATCTATTATTCGTCTTTTGCTTTATGTTCATGATATAATAATTACTGGTGATGATGTGACTGACATTTCTGATCTCAAGTCCTTTCTCATTTTTCACTTTGAATTAAAGATCTGGACCCTCTTACTTATTTTCTTAGACTTGAGATCTCATCTAATTTTTATGGATATTATCTTTCTCAGGTCAAATATCCTTCTGATCTTCTTGTTCATGCTGAATAAGTTACAACAAAACTACTCCCACACCTCTGGAACAAAACATTAGACGCAATCCTCTTGATGGATCACAACTATACGATGCAACTCTCTGTCAATAATTAATGGGAAGTCTTGTCTATTTAACTATTAGCAGGCCTGATATTGTCAACAATTTCTCTATGCTTCATAATCTACTCATTATGCAGTAGTTCTTCGTACACTATATATGTGAAAGGCACCTTGTTTCATGATATACATGTAGGGATTGTGCCCTCAAAGTATCTGTATTAACATTTTGATATGAAATATAAAGAGTATTACATTTTTCTTATAATTGTTCTTTTAAATTATTGTTGAATAATTTATATAAATATCTAAAAATTTCATATTCACTAATGAGACTATAATCTTGTATTAATATGAGAGGATTAAGATCATATATAATGAATAAAATTGTTAGCAACATATTAAAGTATGAAATATTTAATGAATGGTTGCTAGTATGGTTCACTAAGCATTATGAATGCATGTGATCTCGATCTGGATCATTGATATGGATAGACATCTTAGTAAAAGTACTTTATATAATAAGATTATATATGACATGACCCATGTGAATTGATATCTTTATTAACGTGTCATTTATCATAAAGATTCAATACACATCAATTCGATGATCATATATGGATCAATCAGAATCCTGAGTAGTCATGAACTCGTATGCATGTCTACTGAATCTTTTGATTCACTCGATAATGTCTGTTTGTTAATCAGGCTTGTGACTTTTATTTTGGAGATTCAATGATGTGGATGGCTGGGGACATGATCTTATTAGATTTGGAATCTAAGCTTTCTTAACAGATCGTATATTGGTTCCCCTAAGTGTTAATTCTGGAACTGAATTATTATTGAGTTCAAATTTATAATAAAATTATAATTAGTCATTCACTTGTGGATTAATGGTATTTTAAGGATCAAAAGTTAATTAGAAGGGTAAAATGATATTTTTGATCCGTTCTAATTTACGAACAAATATTTGGAGGACAGAACTATATGAAATGATTATGTTAGTAAACTACATAAGAATACTCTGTAAATACATTACATAATCTCTAAGAGTGCAATTCCATATTTATAGTGGAGTAATAATAGAATTAATAAATAAGATTATTTAATTAAAAAATTTAATTAATAATCTAGTTTATTAAGCTTAGGATTATAAGTTCATGGTCCTCAAGTCACATCTATATTACGCTGTCTAGGATGTGAATATTTCAGGACATGAGAAAGAGAGTTACTTGGAAAATGAATTTTATTCTAGGGCAAATACATAAATATGAGATAATATGTGTGATATATATAATTGAATTATTTATATATTTAAATATAATTTTTGGAAATGATATATATATATATATATATATAATTATCGATAAGTGACACAGAATATCTAACTTATGAAATTATATAATTAAATTATTATAAGATAATAATTTAAATCAACTAAATCTGTTATTTATGAAATAACAGATAAGTTAGTTGATAGAAATAATCAGATATGTTAATTTTAAATTAACTGATATCTAGGTAATTATCTAGTTAAAATAAATATTTAATTCACAGTAATTGTCACACGTCAATCACTAATAGAATACCAGAAATTTACATAGACTACTGTGGTGTCACGTGGTACTACAGTAGTGGGTGTGCAATATTGTAGTGCCACATGGCACTACAGTGGTGCCGTGAGGCACTGTGCTGGCTCACGGCACGCTGCAGTGCCATGTGGTACTCCAATTGATAATTTTACAATTAAATATTATTTTAATTTCTCCCTAAAAATATGACACGGCATTATCTAGAATATATACAGATATTATTCTAATAGCCTAGGTTATTGAAAGAAGATGAGAAAATCAGTTGATCAGATAATCAGTTCGTCAATCAAGAGTTGAATTGAGAACACGATTGGTGTCAGAGAGATTTTCTTTTATAGATAAACGTTAATCAAATATCTAAAAGAATAATCATCACGTTCTTTTAGAGAATCATCTCACCAAAGTCCTTCCTAATAAATCTCTAGGTCTCATGTGTTGAGAACATCTAGATGTAGAAAAAATATCTTGTAATATTCTACGTGCCCACACACGTCCTAGGGCATTAAGGATTGACTTGAAAGATCTTGGTGTGGATCCCGGAGTCTACTAATTGTTGAAACGATTTCATGAGAACAGAGGATCAATCGATTTTTGTAAGGACACTTGATATAGACTACAAGAGGTATAATCCCTAACCTTGTATGTTGAAGATTAAACTTATAAATATATGGATTATGACTGATTGAGGAAGAGTTTTCAATAAAAAAATTTATTTGGTTATCATGGCGTTGCACAAGTTTTGTGTTATTAGAAGATTCAATTTTTATTACAAGTTTACTTTTTTAAAAGGCCTCGCGCCTCTATGCTTCTGTCGCGCGCGCGCCGCGACGACCAATAAATGGTATTAGAACGGTCTTTATATATTTATATGTTCAATGTTGTGTGGGTTTTCTTGTATTATTCATATAATATGAGATATGTATGATGATGGATGATTATGTTTTTTTAATGTATAGAAAATAATGGATCGTTAATTGTATGGTGATTATTCGGTTAGGCTTTATTTTAATTTTTCCTAGATCTTATGTAAGACGAATCAAGGCGTATGAATTTTTGTAATTTTATTTTGAATATTATTATAATTATTATGAACGCAAGAAGACTAAGTACGTACGAGACGAACGGCAAAAATTTATTGTTCACGTAAAAATATTATTCATCCGTGAAAACTCTATTCATCCACGAAAACCTTGGTCATCCGCGAAAACACTGTTGACGCTGGAAATGTACAGTTCCGACCGAGGTGAACAGTGGCGACTGTACTGTACCGATGGTGAATAGTGGTTGTCCGGCGCGGCAGGCGGCTGTCGACGGTGAGACGAGTAGCAGTGGTGATGGGCGGCAATCGGAGAGTCTCATCATCGGTGACAACTATTGTCACATTTAAGGAAAGTTTTCAACAAACCATACAACCAAATTTATCACCTAAATGTTTCATTAAAACCTAAACTCTTTTAATTATCCATTTAAATTTTGAAACTAATGTAATTTTAAAATTTATTATTACCTAAGTCTTTCATTAAAATCCAAACTCTTTTAAGTATCCATTTAAATTTTGAAAATTAATGTAATTTTAAAATTAATTATTAATTTTTTATTTTATGAAAATGAAAAATTAATAGGTTGATTAGGTTCGACCCAAGTTTGATCAAATCAAATAAAATATTTATTTAACTAAGTCATAGTCAACTATATTAAAAAGGATATTATAGAAATTATTTTAATTATGAAAAGTAGTTTTTCTAATTAAAAAGGGTTTTGTTCAAAGCTTGAAGATTATGAAGATGGACATCAGGAGGAGAATGGAATATTTGGAAAATATGTATTCTTGAAGTTCAATTTGTAATTTTATTTTTTTATTTCAAGGGTTGTAATTTAAAAATACTCAATAGTCACTCGATCCATTATTATTTTATTTAATTATTAAATAATTATTTAATTGTTATTTTGATAACATATTCATGCATTATTTGATCGCATGACATACATGAAAATCTCATATAGTTTTATCATGCATCTCGTCTGTAGAAATATGATTTATTAAAATTGTCCTACTATGTTTATATGTATTGCTTTATGAAATCAATTGCATGTAAACTGCTAGGTTTTAAATAGTTAAAACTCGGTAATCACACCACATTAAAGGCTATAGTAACATTTATGTTAACCGACTTTAGTAAAAGAGTTTTATTAAATTTTAATGAATATAATTAATTAGTTAATCTAAGTTCACCTAATTATGACTTAGGCACTTCAGAAAGTTAAATGAAGTTAGACCAATGAAATTGGATTAATTGATAATTCAATATTCATATAGTTATTATTTTAACTAGTAATTATTTGGAATTAATTGATTAGTTTCAATAGAAACATATTATCCTAAAATAGTGAGTGGGAGAAGGTTGACATGTCAATATAACTTATGGTCTTCATCATTAGTACAATACCGTGAGATGTAGTGAGGGCCTCGAGATGGCTTTGTTTTCATCCCCCTAAGAAAGGTTTCAAGCTGTACCAATACCAAGGTTGGACTTCTTAAAAAGATATGAGGAAGTAATGTAGTTTTTTTTTACCAACCCTAAGGCGGTATATTCAAAATGAAGTCATAAAGTCTGAAATGTTGAGTTACACTCACAAAGTCACAATTAAGCTTTCATGTGGATAGTTGTGACTTCACCGAACAAGCGATACCTTATTGTTAAAGGAAAAATATAAGATATTTTAAGTTTTAATTAACAAGGATGAAAATGTCTCATAGACAGTCTGAGGCTAATCTGACCAAGCCTAAGGCGACACATTAATCTTTGGGTTGTTTTATCGTGATTAGTAAATGCTAAATTTATGTGTTTATTATGATTGCATTCATGCATCACGTTTACTTTTTGATTTCTAGATATTTATCAATTATATTGAATCGTGTATGTTTTAAATATAAGTTATCAATATTATGTCTACCATGGGCAACCATGTTACTTGTTTACTCGCTATCGAGAAATTGAATGGTGATAATTTCGTATGTTGGAAATCAAATATGAACTTAATGCTGATTTGTGAGAACCATAAGTTTGTTCTTATTGAGGAATGTCCTGAGAAGCCCGCTGCTAACGCCCATATGAATGTTAGGGACTTGGATCATATCAAACAACAAGGCGAAGTGCTACATGCTTGTGGGCAGTGAATGATGTTCTGAGAACCAATCATGAAAGCATGGAAATTGCCTATGAGATTATGGAATCTTTGCGGGCAATGTTTGGGTAGCAAACCAATCAAAGTCATCATGAGGCCACTATGAGCTATAGAACAACTAAGATGAGGAAGGGTACTTCTATTCGAGAACATGATCAACATAATGTATGAGGCAGAAGTACATGAGGTGACCATTGATGAGTGGTCTCATACTAGAGTCGCTCACACCAGCTTTTTCTGCGTTCACGACCAACTATGTTATGAACAAGTTGCAATTCAACATGACCCAATTGTTGAATGAACTGCATACTTTTGAGTCACTCAACCTTAGAATGACCAAAGAGGGTGGGTAAATGTTGTCGAGCAAAAGCCTTCTTTCAATATTGTTAAGAACAAAAAAGGAAGAAGAAAAGAGTAAAGAAATCCAATACATCGCTGAAAGTCAAGAAGAACAAGAAAGAAAAAAGCCCAAAAGAAAGTGTTTCCATTGTGGGGTTGAAGGTCATTGGAAGAGAAACTGTTACAAGTATCTCTTTGAGCTGGAAAATAAAGGTAAATATGATTTACTTGTACTTGAAGCTTGTTTAGTGGAATATGATTTGTCATCCTGGATACTTGATTCAGTAGCCACTAACCATGTATGTTTTTATTTGCAGATGCTTGATTCGTCAAGGGAGCTGGCTGATGGCGAGGTCGTTTTGAGAGTTGGAAGTGGTGTGCTCGTGTCAGCTAAAGCATTAGGGACAGTCTGTTTATTTTTTAGATATAATTACATAGTTTCGAACGATGCTTATTATATTCCTGATTTTTCAAGGAATTTGATTTTTCTTTCATTTTTGCAAGAACAATTATTCAAAAAAATTCATTAAAAAATAGTTTATTATTTCTAAGAATGGATTCGATATCTGTCATGCTAAAATTAGAAATGGACTGTATATGCTTAAACTGACTGTACTAACGTTAAATAATTCTAAATTATTTAAAGTAACAAAACTTAAAAATAACGAACGACAAAGAGTTTTTCATTATGATAACACATATTTATGGCATCTTAGGTTGGGACATATTAATCTAGATAGGTTAAACAGGTTAACAAAGCATGGTGCTTTGAGAGAGCTAAAAGTTGGAACTCTTCATATTTAAGAATCCTGTCTAGAGGATAAAATGACCAAGAGACCTTTCACAGGAAAGGGCCAAAGAGCCAAGGAATCACTTGAGTTAGTACATAGTGATGTCTGTAGACCGATCAATGTACAAGTTAGAGGTGGGTATGAGTATTTTATCACTTTCATTGACAACTACTCAAAATATGGTTATAGTTACCTAATACATCGATAGTCTAAAACTTTTGGAAAGTTTAAAGACTTCAAGGCTGAAGCTGAAAAGTAATTAGGTAAATCATTGAAAACTCTTCGATCCAATCGAGGTGGTGAATACTTGGATTTAAAATTTAAGGATTATTTGCTGGAATGTGAAATCATATCCCAACATACAACACTTGGAACACCACAGCAAAATGGTGTTGCATAGAGGAGAAACCGAACCTTGTTGGATATGGTTAGGTTGATGTTAAGCTATTCATCATTGTCACTTATATTTTGGGGATATGCACTACACACGAGAACTTAGATTTTGAATATAGTGCCCTCTAAATCTGTAAGCAAGACGCCTTTAGAGATATGTGGGTGTCCAACTCACGTTCTTAGACCCAAGAACGAAAAGTTAGACTCAAGGTCTGAGATATGCATATTCTTTGGCTATTCTCTAGAGACTAGAGGTGGATATTTTTATAATCACAATGATCAAAAGGTGTTTATAGTCACAAATGTAACGTTTCTTGAGCATGACTATATGCAAAACTACAAATCTCGTAGCAAAGTAGTTCTCAAGGAATTAGCGACTGATGGATCAGACCATCTTCAATTTCTACTGATAAACAACAAATTAGAGAAACCACAGTTACTACAAAGAAAGCCTTGGTGCAACGTCATAGTGAGAGGGTTGTGAGATGACCAATTCGCTATGAACTAGAGGCACATGTCCTAGTGTTAGACACTAATAAGGACAATCCATTATCTTATGAAGAAGCGAGAGATGGTCCTGAAAATGAGAAATGGCAAGATGCCATGAACTAGGAAATTGAATCTATGTATTTCAATTTCATCTAAGAACTTGTAGATCCATTTGAAGATGTCAGGCCCATTGGATGTAATTATGAAGAGACATTCTCCCCTGTGGCACGCTAAAATTCATTCGCATCTTTTGTCCATAGCCGCTAGTCTTGACTATGAGATATGAAAAATGGATGTCAAGATAACTTTTTTGAATGACTTTCTTGAAGGATGTATCTATATGATGCAATCAGAAGGGTTCGTACAAAAGGGGCAAGATCAGAAAGTTGACGAAACCATTGTTTATAAATACACTAAAGCTAAAGTATTGGTTTTCTTAATTTTTTATGTTGATGATATTATACTCATCGTGAATGATGTTGAAACTTTGTCAAAGGTAAGGAAGTGGTTAGGTGAGAAATTTCAAATGAAAAATTTGGAAGAACAGAGCTATGTTCTAGGCATCCAAATCCTAAGAGATAGAAAGAATAAGTTTTTGGCACTTTCTCATGCATCTTATATTGATAAGGTGCTCGAGAGATTCTCTATGGAGAATTCCAAGAAAGATCAACAACCGACCATACATGGAATTGTCCTCTCCAAGGAATAATGTCCTAAGTCACCTCGGATGGAAGAGGATATGAGAAAGGTTCTTTATGCTTCAGCAGTTGGAAGTCTCATGTATGCCAAGTGTACGAGATCGGACATCTGTTATGCAGTGAAAATTATCAGTCATTATCAATCGAATCTAAGTTTGGAACACTGGATTGTAGTAAAACACATTCTCAAGTATCTTAGGAGAATGATACTCTATATGCTTATTTATTCAGGTGGAGACCTGAACCCCACTGGATGTACTCAATTTGATTTTCAATCAGACAGAGACATTCGAAAGACGACATCTGGAACAGTATTCACCCTAGGTGGAGGATTTATAGTCTGGACAAGTACTAAACAATCCAGCAGTGCAGATTTCACTATGGCTCAGAAAGTTCTATTATGATCTGGAAGTAGTTTCGGATATGGACAAGCTACTGATCTTGTATTGTGATATCCAAGGAATTGAAGAGTCGAAAGAGGGGCACATAGAGGAAATATCATCTTGTAAGAGAGATCGTGTATCGAGGGGATATGACTGTTAAGAATATATAGTCGGAACAAAACCTTGTTGATCCTTTTACAAAGACATTTCCTGCGAAGTTATTTGAGGGTCACGTACATAACATGAGATTAAGAGAGATGCCACATTTTCTTTAGGGCAAGTGGGAGATTGTTGGGGGTTATGCCCTCAAAACATGTGTATTGACATTTTGATATAAAATTTAAAGTGGATTACATTTTTCTTATAATTGATCTTTTAAATTATTGTTGAATAATTTATATAAATATTTGAAAATTCCATATTCATTAATGAGATTATGATCTTGTATTAGTACAAGAGTATTAAGATCATAGATAATGAATAAAATTATCAGCAACATATTAAAGTATGGAATTTTTAATGAATGGTTGCTAGTACGGTGCACTAAGCATTATGAATACGTGTGATCTAGATCCAGATCATTGATGTGGATAGGCATCTTAGTGAAGATACTTTATATAATAAGTATATATATGACATGACCGATATAAGTTAATATCTTTATTGACGTGCCGTTTATCATAAAGATATGTAGATCAGCTAAATCCTGAGTAGTCATGAACTCATATGCATGTCTACTGGATCTTTTGAATCACTCGTTAAGGTTTGTTTGTTTATCAGGCTAGTGATTTTTATTTTGGAGATTCAGTGATGTGGATGGCTGGGGAGATGATCTTACAAGATTTGGAATAATCATTCAATAATCACTAAGAGTTCGTATTCATATTTATATGGGAATAATAATAGAATTAATAAATTATTTAACTAAAGAGTTTAATTAATAATCTAGTTTATTGAGCTTAGGATTATAGGTTCATGGTCCCCAAGTCACTTCTATACTACGTAGTCTAGGGTGTGAATATTTCAGGACATGAGAAAAAGACTGACTTGCAAAAAGAATTTTTATTCTGAGGCAAGTACATAATTATGAGATAATTATGTGTGATTAAATAATTAATTAAATTATTTATATATTTAAATATCATTCTTAGAAATTATATATTTATATATAATTATCGATTTTTTTAATTATCGAGAAGTGAGACAGAATATCTAACTTTTAAAATTAGATAATTAAATTATTATTAGATAATAATTTAAATTAACTAAATTTGTTATTTGTTAAATAACAGATAAGTTAGTTGATAGGGATAATCATATATGTTAATTTTGAAGCAATTGATATCTAGATACTTATCTGATTAAAATAAATATTTAATTCTCAGTAATTATCATGTGCCAATCACTGATAGGGTATCAAAAATTGACATGAGGCATTGTGCTAGCTCATGGCACACTGTAGTGCCATATGGCATTGCAGTTTGTGCACAATTATAATGGGTCCCACTACATTTGGTAATTTTACAACTAAATATTATTTCAATTTTCCCTAAAAATTTGATACGTCATTATCTAAAATATATATATATTATTCTAATGGCTTAGGTTGTTGAAAGAATAGGAGAAAATCAGTTGATCAGATAATCAGTTCGTCAAATATATATATATATATTATTCTAATGGCTTAGGTTGTTGAAAGAATAGGAAAGAATCAGTTGATCAGATAATCAGTTCGTCAATTAAGAGATGAATTGAGAATACGATTGGTGTCAGAGAGATTTTATTATGTGATTAAACGTTAATCAAATATCTAAAAGAATAATCATCACGTTCTTTTATAGAATAGTCTCACTAAAGTCCTTCTAAGTAAATCTCTAGATCACATATGTTGAGAACATCTAGAGACATAAAAAGTGTCTTGTAATATTCAACGTGCTCACACACGTCCTAGTGCATTGAGGATTGACTTGAAAGATTTTGGTGTGGATCTCGGAGTCTACTGATCATTGGAACGATTTTGTGGGAACAGATGATCGATCAGTTTTTACAAGGACACTTGATATAGACTACAAGAGGTATATGATTCCTAACCTTGTATGTTGTAGATTTAACTTATAAATATATAATGATCCTGACTGATCGAAAAAGAGTTTTTAATAAAAGTTTTTATTTGGTTATCGTGGCATTGCGTAAGTTTAGTTTTATTAAAATATTCAATTTTTATTAAATATTTAATTTTTTTAAAAGTCCTCGCGCCTCCACGCTTCTGCTGCGCACGCGCGCGATAACCAGTAATACACTTCTTAACGAAAAAGTTCACTTGAACTTCATGCATATGCTGACGCTACGATAGGAGGTCTACTACTGGATTTTGTTTCTTCGTAGTGTTGGATCAGTGGGCCACCCTTAGAGTGAGCCCTTGTTGTGTGATTTGAGTTTTAAAATTGAATTATCTTCAAGAATAAGTATAATTAATCGATGCAAGCAGATATATGATGTGATTAAATAATCATGCAATAATGCAAAGAGTATAGGAAGATCAAACTTTTACAACCAATTAGTTTCACGAGCACTAATTATATCTTTCATCAATTGCTTCAACGCACTACAATCACACCTCTCACCTCTCTTTTACAGATCAAGAGATTACAAACAAAACTCTCTCAAAGAGTTGATACACAAATTTCACTCTCATAATATGATGACGACTTATTATCTCAATGTATATGAGTTTTTGCTCAAATTATGTCTTTAGGCTCCTAAAAGACCCATATTTATAGGCCAAGAAAATAGATTTGTTGAGGGTGTTACTATAGGGAATGTATGACCGCTATCCATGATCGGTCGACCGCCGATCCAGTAGAAATTAAAAAATATAGTCATTAAGAGAATACAGTAAGGAGCGGACAACCACTTGTGGAAGAATGGCTCAAGTTTTCGTCTGACTTTTATAGCATTTCTGAAATGCCGTAAAACTTAATTTACATGATTTTCTGAAACTCTATAAAAACTCTTTTATTTTTTTTCATCAATTGGCTTTATTTTTCTCCAATCTTTTATCACAAACACTTTTTTCAATATATTCCAATATGCCTCAGATATCATAGGGGCATTTTTAAACCAAGACTGAGATATTATGAATAATTGATTGAAGTTTAGATATACTCCATCTTCATACTTTAGGTGTGCATCAATATTTTATAATTTTCTAAAACTTGATTATAAATGTTAGTACACATCAGATCTATTTCTTGACCTATAAATAAACTTTTTGGAGCCTAAAGACACATCATTTTACAGGATTTCTGAAATCCCATAAAAAGTCTTTTATCTATTCTCATCACTTGACTTTATTTTGCTCCAATATTTTGCCATGAACACTTTTAATAATATATTCCAAGATGCTTCAGATATCCTAGGTGCACTTTCAGACCAAGACTGAGACCTTATGAATAGTTTCTTGAAGTCTAGATATACTTCATCTTCATATTTCATGTATACATCAATATTTTATAATTTCTTATAACTTGATTATAAATGTTAGAATACATAAGATGTTTTGTCATCATAAAAATAATATCTATGAGACCTAGAGCCAACAATCTCCCTTTTTTATGAGGAGATAACATTGATTGCAAAATAAAATAAGAAACCAATAAAAGCATTGCAGTCATCAACTCTACAAAACCTTTGTTGTCATGAAAAACTAATTAGATTACACTTTGTTAATCGAGATAAATTATTTCTCTCATTAGAACACACATAGATCTCCCCATACACATGCAATATGATGCTCACAATCCTTTAAAAGTTTGGTTATTATATTCAAAACCATATTTTTAAACTCCCCCCTTTTCAAATTATAGAACTTTTACATTCAAAGATATTTCTCTTTCAAAACATTTAGTATAATAAATATATTTGCTCCCCCTAAAAATATGCCTTTTTCTCAAAGAATTTTAAATTAAAAACATTATTTAAAAATGCTCGTGCACACACCAAAATATCTTAAAGCTTAAGTGATCTCTCTAAGCATATGATATTTATCATGAAGAATAGGTCTACTTACCTCATCTTCATATGCTATGATGCATAAGTTTATATTTTCATGTTCTTTGATGAAGCTATCATTTTCTTGGAATTTATTCTTTGAGGTACCTCGTCTCTTCTAGCAATTTCTAGAACTTCTTCATGAAATGAACTAGGTTTTCATCATCATCTTCCTCTTCTTCACTTGTAGAGATTTCAACGGATCTAAATGTCATGCTCTCTTTTATTGTTGCACACTCTTCTCCTTCCTTGAATCTCATCTTGTCCGTTAACAACAATCCCATGAGTTCTTCAAATTAGACTGTGTTAAGATATTTAGCTTCTTGGATCGCGGTCACATTATTTTTCCATGCTTTTGGTTAACTTCTCAAGATTTTCCTAACTGATTTTAGAGTATTTATAATATTCATAAATCAAGAAAATATTTCACTAACACATTCATAATCATTTATCTTTAAGAGTTCATAACTATGCATGAGCATGCTAACTTTAGAATCATTTACTTCATTTGTTCCCTCATGCATTGCTTCAAGCACGTGCAATTTTTTTTTTACGAAATTACACATGGACATTCTATCTAATGCACAATATAATACATTCACAACTTTAGAATATAAAGAAAGTTTGATTTTGTCATTCTTTGTCAAACCAAATGATTTTGGAACATAAAGACCATTTTCAATTATTTCCCATAATCATAATCAAGAGATTGTAAATAAATTTTCATTCTAGCCTTTTGATAATTAAAATCATTTTTTCAAATAGAGGAGGTCTAGAAATAGATTGTCCTTATTCATAGAAATTTTCACACAAATATGTCATAGCACAAGGCAGTAAAGTCTTATTAATTTGAGCACAAGCTTTGACACCAATTGTTATATCGGTATGACACCCTTAGAGCGGGAGTGTGTTGTGTGATTTTGGTTTTAAAAATAAATAAACTCCGAGAATAAGTATAACGAATCAATGTAAGCAAATATATAAAGGGATCAAATAATCATAAGATAATGTAAAGAGTATAAGGGTAGAAGGTTTGAACACAACGATTTGTACATGGTTCAGCACTTCTTGTATACATCCATCCACCAAGGCTCCTCCTTGAAGTTTTTACTAGAATCATGATTTCTTCATGGGTGAAGATCAAACATTTACAACCAATTAGTTTCATGACCGCTTGTGGTAGAATGACTCTTTTTTGAACAGTAAAAAAAAGGAAACCAAAAACAAATAAAATCAAAAGTAAAAAAAGGCTTTGCAGAACGATCTATAAAACAATTGATACAGTTTAATTTGAGGTTGATTCCTCAATTAGTAGTACTTCTAGAGTCCACTTCTTCCCCATACTACGAGTGAAAGGGAAAAGGTAAAGACTACCATTAAAGCAGCCCAAGTGAGACTTACTATATCCATGTGAATTATGTCCCCTATCTCAAAAGAATTATTCCATCATTGTTCACTAATAATAGTGGAATCTCTAGCGCAGAGTCAAAAAGAGATTCGGGCATCATTGATGAAACAATCCAATAAATCGAATTATAACAAATAAATTCTTATATGATTTCGAGTATAATAAAAAAACATTAAGCACAAGTAAATAAAATACGCGGATACATTCTTGGAAGTATCAAGGGAGTCTTACTAACATGTAGGAATAATAAGACCCAGTCTTTCTTTTGTTTCCTTCATTTCATTGCATTTCTGAAATCGTGCATTTTATAAGTTTTTTTAAACCCTATAAAATATTTTATTTTTTTAATCACTTGACTTTATTTTTTTCTAATATTTTGCCACAAACACTTTTGACAATATATTCTAATATGCTTCAGATATCCTAAGGGCATTTTTTAAACCAGGGCTGAGACCTTATGAATAGTTGTTTAAAGTCTCGATATACTTTATCTTCATACTTCATCTGTACATCAATATTTTATAATTTTCTACAACTTGATTATAAATGTTAGTACACATAAGCTATTTTTTTTATCATTAATATTAACTTTATAACACCTAGACAGCACTTAGGGGATTCTCTGATATCTTGGCAAAGTAAGAAGTAGTCTTTTACAATTAGATCAAGTACTAAGGCTGAATATCGAGCTATGGGAGATGACTCTCAAGAACTTCTCTGGCTTCGTTGGTTATTTGAGGACATAGGTGCTCTACTGCTACAATTATTTGCTGCCGTAATCAAAATGTGATTTAAATTGTATACAATGACGTCTTCATGAATGTACTAAACACATAGAGATTGATTATCACATTTCATTTGTCATTATGTATCTCGAGGAACCATTAAACTTCGTTTAGTTACCTCCGATGATCTGACTGCAGACATTTACCAAGACTCATCCTCATGAACGCTTTCAAGATTTAGTATGCAAACTCAAGTTGGCTTCTGTTTACCACCTTGAGTTCGGGGGAGGTGTCAAAATATATATACATGTGTATCTAGACTAATTATTTTACCATATTTACATTGTACTACATCTTGTGTTGCATTTTATATATTGTAGTGCATGTTATTATAAACCTATAAATAGGTTCTCATATGTACATAATTTGATATATTTTTATTTAGGAGTCATAATTTGATATATTGAATATACTGATTTATTTATTTGTTATCATATATAATTAGATAAATTTCATTGACTCCAAAATAAATACAAGAACTTTATTTTTCATCAAATTTTTTTAAAAAAGTAGATTTGTAAACAACTGTCTAATTGTAAAAGTTTAAAAACAAATTACTTAAATGGCTAAGAAATCTATCGGTTATGTGATTACAAGATAGTCATAATATATAGGAGTACTAGTTTTTAAGACTGTGTGTTGCATGTGGATATAAGTTTTATAAATATTTTATCATGTATAAACTTATTTTTCTTAATATATGCTTTTTATTGTGAGCTTAATTTTAAAAAAAATGCATATGAAATTTGTCTAATGTAAATTAATGCGTTTTACTCAAATTTAATTATAAATTATTGTCCTCTCTTATCAATTTTTTTCAGAATTTTCCTTTCCTCTCTTATCATTGTTATATATTATGTGTTATATTGTTATAATTAATCATAATTTCTATTATAAAATGTAATGTAAATAGATTAATTAAGTATCTAACTTGAAATAAAAACAATGTCCACTAATTAATCAAGTATAACTCAATTCCTATAATTCCATTTAATACAGAGATAGAGGTAATTTAGAAATTTTAATAATAATGTGAGGATAAAGTTGTATAAAAATAGTTTTACTCATTTTTATCTATAATAAGATAAGATAAGATAAGTAGTTATATATATAGAGTGTTTTTATTCATTTAATCAATGAAATTTTCTTTTTTCACTATTATATAGTATACACATTAAATTAATAAAAAAGAAATATTAACTAAAATAATATTAGGTTTATTTGAGACTTTTTTTTGCTTACAATTTATCCCTTAAGATTTATACATAACAATGGCAATAAAGACATATTAACTAAAAAATTAATGAGTTAATTTGAGACTTATTTTTTTACTTATAATTAGTCTTTTAAGATTTTAAATTAAAATGAGAAAAAACTTCTTTAAAGATTATAACTTAAATAAAGTAGAAAAAAAAATTTCATATGAACAATTGGGATAATAAATACAGAATAGTTTATTAAAACCTTTCATAAGAATAATTGGAATAATAAGTACATTGTACGGATAATGTTTCAAAAAATAATTAGTGGTAGAATTGTCCAAAAATATTTCTTCAACTTCTACATTTTTATATATAGTATAGATATAGATTGTTTAACCGATTTTAAAATAGTGAAAATAAATTAGAGGTAATATGATCCAACAATTATTAGCCCCGTGTTTACACTTCATACATTTTATTATAGTAGTCGAAAAACACGTGTTAAGTAATTTAAAATTAATATTAATGATGAAACAAATAAATTATCTTTGCAAATATAAATTTAAACTAAAAGTAAAGTGGTAGTAATAATAAATACATTAGTTAGATAAAATATTGTTGAAAATTACTATGTAACATTGCTATTTGAATGATATAGAAATGATTTTTCACCAATTACTATTTTATGATTTTTCATGTTTCGATAATATAAATATTACACAATTTTCAATTATATATATTTTTAATGATTAAATTACTTTTGACTTAAAATAATCTTAAAATTTTATAAAATCCATCATTATGAATATTTACGTTTCTAGTCTCATAATATTATAAATATTTAATTTTAAAGATTATATAAACAAATTGTTACTTAATAGGAAATAATATTCTATTTTAATAAATGAGAAAAGATGTGAAAGTCTTTAATTGTACTAAAATTTAAGGAGACTTAAATGATGAAAATGAGAATAAAAAGTTTCTCCCTTTTAAGCCATTTTTAATACTAGTCATGACCACGTGCTTTGGACCTGTGGAATAATATCTTAGGAACACGATTTAAATTTATAAATGTAAATGATTAAATATGCACAATATTATACATTTAAATTATAATACAACTAACATTATTACGCAATAAATCAAAAAACTTATACAACAATTGCTCAGTGAATATTTTACGTAAATTTGTAAATGAAACAATATAACCTCTAAAAAGTGATGATTACACGATTTTACATTTTAGTGTCATTGAAACTTTTATCAGGAAGCCCCTGCCTTGAGATTTTCTCACTCAATCGTCAAAAATCATGGTTTAGCTAACTATAGGAGCACCAACTATCATGGAATTTATTCTTAATGAAAGCCAAAGTCATGAAAGAATGTAAGTGCAGATAGAACAAATACGAAAATTAAATTTCATTTTCTAAGAAGTTAGTTGTTATGTTAAGAAAAATGATGACGGTCGTGCAGTAGTACTGATTGCTCACGAACGATAACGACTTTTAGCCATTATATTTATCCTATTTTGTAGAATGTTACTGATCTTACCAAAAAAGCATGTCTTATTGTGTATGTAGTATGATTTAAATTTCTAAAAATTAAATCAACTTGTAAATCTACACTATCTTCATTACTTTATATAGATATATGTATTCATACATTCATAAAATTAATAATAAAAAAATATACAGATGTGAATAAATATAATGAATGTCTTTTAACGAGAATAAAATAAATATGCATGCTCATTATGTTTTCAATGGCTACTATGTCAAATGTATTTTTTTTTATCTTTTTTTAAGTAGAAGAATAATTGTTAGATTGATTCATCAAAATTAAATCTTTGTATATTTTAATTGCTAAATTTAATACAGTAAGTTTTACAAAGAAAAAAAATTGAGCACGTGTAAAAAAATACAGATAGATAGCCAATTAAAATCACATTACATGTAATTAAGAAGGGCAATTAAGGATTGAAAAAAATACTACATGGACAAAATAGTCTAAGAATATTTTTGTAAATTTGATACTTTTGTAGATGTTATAGATATCAATAATTAAAGTATACGTGTATATATATATATATATATATATATATATATCTATTATAATCTATATATATATACTATATTAAAATGGGTTTAAAGGGGAGAAACTTTTAATTTTCTCTTTTACCATTTAAGCCTCTTTAAATTATCAAACAAATTAGATATTTCACATATTTTTCATTTCATTTATTTACATAAATAAATTTTATAAATAGATTGCAAATTCAACGTGCAATAATTTTATGTGATTAGGAACGTGAATAATGCTCGTAAAGATTAATTTTAAGATCTTATTTATATACACAGAGTAATTATTTTTAAATGTTCATATTTGTTTGTTACTGATTTTATAAAATTTATATTATGTTATTAGCAGTATAAAAATTTATATAAATGAATTTAAAGAAGACATTAACATATTTTCTAATGATCTATTACGATTTAATCATTTCTTAAAAGTTATAAATTGATAAAATAAAGTCATTTTTATAACATTTACAAAAGCAACGCTACATAAGATAATTTCAAGCATCTAATTTTAATTTAACACATATTATTTTATATACATTATGTTCTAGTACTAAAATTTCTAATATATATAGTATACAAATTTTATATTCTAACATTTTTAATAAATCACTAGATAACTCATTTTATATAATGTGCAAGACATGTTATTTAACCAGAGAGTTTGATTGATACTTTATTAGTATAATGTAAAATAAAAATAATTTCATAAATTAGTACATTTTCTCTTACATCGTAAAAAACAAAGAAAATGAATATACTTAAATTTTTTCTATTTTCTAGTGAATCAATAAAAAATAAATTAATCATGTATAAGGCACGAATGTTTCTACTAATAATATTAAATATAAATAAATTTATTGATACTGGGTCCGTAAGGGTCCCCTTATGACATTGCAAATTGATTTGCAAATCCGAATTTATTAAATTATGAATTGGAAAAGGAAAGCAATGGTAGTAAGATGCATGACAGTGATCTGTCTAATTAAAAACTATGTTCATGTGGTGACTGTTCATTAGTTTATTATGACCACTCATAGTTGAAAATGAACCACTAATCAGTAAAATGACACATTCCCTAGTAGAATAGATTATCGATATACATGAAATCCATACATTAAGAACTTTCGTGAGACCAACTTAAATTATTTTCATGATGAGCTCCTCCGAGTAGCACATCTCACAACTTTTTCACAGTAGGCAAATTGCATAAATATTTTTATCTAAGAAGTAGATGTGTTATCTTATATTTATTTATCAATTATCGTTCTTAGACTGATATGAGATTTTCTAATTATTGGTCTATAAAATCTTAACCTAGTATTATTCTCCTTATCCATGAACATATAGAGAATAACACGAAATCAAAAATTTATTGCAAAGTACTAAGACACATAATGTCGTAATTTAACGACTGAAAATTTATAAAAACATGTAATTAAGGATTGATAAAGTTTCATAAAATGTTCGTAACTAATTGGTAAAAAAAAATAACTAAAAGAGACTGAAAGTGAATATATACTCAGTTTTGCAAATGAGTGATGACTTCTATCTCCATTACTACATTCTCTCTTAACATCAATAAGGAATTGTGTGATTTCTTCATGGTGCTAAAGGTTTGAGACAAGGTGATCAAATTTTCCCTTACTACATTCTACAATGAGCTCTTTCGATTCATGACTTTTAGTTCTATTAGCAACGTGTACAAGTGCTATGAGCATGATCATGACATCACTCGAGTACAATTATATGCGTAATTTTAATAAATGATAAATATAACCTAAGAATGTGATGACTGTGATTTGAAGAGTGAAAAACGAGTAATTTGAGTTAGTTTATAGGAGGTGACAAGATTATCTTGAGATGAAAATTTTAGAAAAAATTCTCTTAAGTCTATTGAATAGAGATCTAAATTAATCTAATATTCAAAAGTCTTAAATAACCAAGGGAATACCTTTATTTACAGAGTTGTACACGAAGGGGAGACTACAATCACGGTATTAAGTCGGTATTTTGCAACATTTCCAAATTTTACTATTCGTATGATTGTCCTTAGTTTGGGCTAGACCATGCGCGTCCAGTGCAATTGGAGAACACGCTCGCCGAACTTCTTACACAACGAGACTGTCAGATAGAGGATCCCACATGCTAGAGCCACTCATATGCCTTAAGAGGAAAGCGCGTGGAGTAAATGATCTCCTCTACTTTTCTGCCTTTTATAAAATCAGCGGACCTTATATTGAAATTTCTCTTACTCACTTTTCCTGAATAATTGCCCTTCTGATTTATGATTACCACGAATTTCGCCAATTGATTTTTCCAACTGTGAATTATTTAAAAATAAATAATTAAATATGAAAAAAATTAGCATCTTCCAATTGATTTTATTTGGAGGATTATATCCCAAAAATCTAAATGAATGCCCTTAAGAATGCCATTAGCAACCAATAAAAAACACTTTTAAAATCTAAAATAGCCTTCATAAATTATGTCCGTTTGAATCTTACTCCTGTTAAGAATCAATTTTTTTAAGATACAATTTTCAATTTTCCAGCTTTACATTTTCTCCTACAATAAAATACCTAAAATTTATATCTCACTATTTATTAATTCTATATATAACGTGCAAGACATGTTGTTTAAATCTTTCTTCTTTTTTTAAATTGCGTAATTAATATCTAGGTTGGGTAATGACACGTATCATTAAGTTGTTTAGGTCAACACTTAGCGTAATTCTAGTATCCATATCTATAGATATTTATGTGTGTATATATATATATAATATGTCAATTTTAAGAAACTGAGAATGAGTTAAATCAAAATTACATTCATTTGAAATAGTATAAGAAGAAAATAGCAGCATTTTTACTTTATAAGGGCTGATAAATGTAAAAGGATATTTGGTATTTCACAATTTTATTTGTTATTCATTCAATGACATGAAATGAGTCATTGTTTTAACTTTGGATAGAACGGACATAGCATTGAGACATTTCAATTCTTCCCATTTTTTTGGTACAAAATATTACACGTTAATCTCCATTGTCATGTTCCCAATGTAATGAGAGATTCCATCTTAGAGATGCCATGTGATGTGGTATTGTTTATTAGTGAAAAGTGTTAGTTCAACTGAGAAGATAAGCAATTTGAATCATTTCATGATGTAATCTATAACACATGTGGAGTGTTGTGATTTTCTCTCCTGTCATTCATAAATGGCACTGTCAAAATTTTCATTTTGTCAAATTTATATATTCGGCTAAGTCTTACATATTTATGGAGACGACTATTACAATGTGAGGAATATGGAGTCACTTCCATTAATTTAAATCTTTCTTTTAACCACAATTTGTTTAGCGCTAAAAAAGTAAAATAAACAATTGACATTTATATTTTCTCTCTCTCGTTATCTGACTCTAAAGTTTTCAAGTTCAACCTCACACTACTTATAATGTGTCAATGTAGCCGTTTTGGTTGATATTTCTATTAGGATTTGGCGAACTGATGATATGGTGCACACATGAATTTTTTCTCATTTTCTCTCTCTTACACATCATGCCACACTTTTACATCATTATTCCCAGACCTAACTTTGTCATAAAATACTAAATATGACTTTCAGCTTCTTTTCGACATTGCTCTTAGCACAACAATAAACTTTGTTTATCCTGACAATGAGCTTCTTTTTGTGATAGGTATGTCGAGTTCAAATCTAATGAGCCAACCTGTCCATGGTTGAGAAATATCAACCCGCCCACTAGGATACTCATGTCTTAATGAGTATTACCTATACCCACTCATTTAATTTAACATGAGTATGTGTACGATATGTGTAGTAAAAATTTAAGATGAGTATTTAATAGGTATGTTCATAACCTACCCAAACCCACACAGCCATCCCTAGTCGGGGGGAAGGGATTGAGATAGGAAGGAAATGAGGGTTGTCTTGGATAGTAGGCATCAGATGCCTCTCTTAGAGGTCGTCCAACTTCCTCAAGAATATGCACGATGGAAATTAAATTATTGTCAATTGAATTTATAGCATAACGTAATTGATATATTTGATTGCGCATGGTAATCTATTGAGTAACTGATGATAATTTTGATTGCTATGTTTGATAGAAGTTTTGATTTCGTTGTAAATCTGTGAAAAATAATATTGGAGGTAATTTAATTGCCTACTCCAACTCAATTTATCATGATCATTTTGGATTGTTTCCATTTTTAGAAGCAATTCAATTATTTCCTCAAGAGGTAAATTAGAGTTACCAATAAATTACGATTGCTACCACTCCTAAAACAAGGTAATTCAATTACCAGAAAGATTACAAGAAGATTGTGACTTAGTATTATCACTACCAAACAAGTTCTTAGGGCTAAACATATGTTATCATGTTCACTTAGCAGTGTCAGAGTTTCAGTCTTAAAATATGTGTTGTTGAATAGCACATACCAATGGTTCATGAAATATGTGGAGTAGTTTCTTTGGATATACTTTCCTAAAAGGATAGAAGGCATACATTTATAACTGTTTAGAAGATATAAATTATTGTTGAATATTCCACTGTGAACCACTTAAATCATTTGGAAACAAAAAGAAAAAGAGATCATAAAAGGATTAGCTTAATATTTGTCACACCTAGCCAAACATTTTGATGATCAAGTCAGATTTATGATTAGAATTAAGAATGATAAAATGAGTTTAGATTGCTAGAAAGCAATACATACCATCATGGGCTAGGCATTGATTTTTATAGAGGATTTGGGGTATCATAGTTTGCGTATGATTCTTTCTCTAGGCCATGATAAGCTTTTCATTCCGATGATCTTATCTCATAAGGTTATGAGTTTTATCCACTTCTTATCTACGTAGAAATCTAAGTGACTTTATTCTCTATGACTCTTAGTAGTCTTGGATGAGTTTCTTTATCATGTGATTTATGTATGAGTTACGAGTTTTCATCTATAATGGAATTCGAATAAAATTAAGTCTCTGATTATATTACATATACTCGAATGATCTAATTGGTATCGTGGCACACACATGTGTCGCCTCCTTAGGATTTGACTCGGCTCATTAAAATATTGTTGAATTGGAGGTTTTGGTCATCAAGCTCTGATTGAGCTATGTTCGATCTACGACCAAAACCATTGGGATCCGTTTACAACTATCAATTAGGTTGTTACTAGATCAGTTGAATTATGTGATTTAAAGGTGAGATTGTTCTCACCCCAATACTAACCAATATCGTAGAAGTTTGATGAATTTAAATAGAACACATAGTAGTACTTCACATTATCTCCTCTTTTAAATTAGCTTGTCTTTGTCTAACTAATCACAGTTGTTATAATCTTCTTAATTAATCTCCTACCTCATAAATGTTTTAAAGTATAGTGATGTTAATGAGATAAGAAGGAAAGAGAATAGACTACGTTAAAGTAATTTTGATCTTATGTGAATTGGAAAATAGTCCTTTTACTATCTATTAATATTATTTGTTATCCTTTTTTATATTACTTTTTCCAATAATAAAATAATATCCGATTCATGTTCTCTCTCTCAATTTCCTTGAAGTACATCGTCTGGGATTCTTTCTCAGAGATCCAGAAGCATATTTCGCGCAGAAAAATTGCTTCCATTCTGCAGTCTGCTACCACTATTCCAACCCTCAGTTCATCAACAAAGAGACTGTTCTTGAATGTCATTAAAGCACTAACAAGTTCCTCTACATCTTGACAATTTCTTAGTTTATATATTTTTCGATTCCGCTAGAGATTATCGCCGTCTGGGATTCTCGAATTTTAGTTTTTTCCGCTGATTCTGACGGTATCACCTTAGGAGAACTCAACGCTTTCTCTGCGATCTGTATACTCTTAATTTCCAGCTACATTTTTTGGGGACTTCCGCCTGCTCATTTGGCCGTAATCTGTTCTTCGCCTTTTTGATTTAGTCCACTCAATTTCAGTATACTGAGTACGTTTTCTGTTTGAATCTAAAAAGCAGCTATTTTAGATTCAAAAAATCAGTTGGGTTTGCCTTCTCGTTGGGTCTTTATCTTTTGCTTTGTAATCACAGCTTTGGCTTCGGTGATCTAAGCAGTGTAGCAACTCTTAAAAAATATAAAGTCTGTTTGATTGGGTTATTTGGCTGGCGTGATCTGTGTTAGTGAATTTGGAGGTGTTAGATGCACCTATTGCTTTATTGCTGCCAGTGGCGATTTTGATGCTTTGTTGCTAAGATGCAGCCCGATCAGAGAAGAAAGGTAACTTCGTCTATCTCTGATGTTAATTTTTATATGCACTGAATTGCTTTTTGCTGTACTTGATGCCGGATGTTGTTGTGAGATTAATAGAACAGTGAAGGGGATTCCAAAAATGTTTTCCTGCTTATAACTGCTTATACTTAAATATCTATTGCTTGCACGGATATTTTTTTTATGCTCTAATAGTTGGACTTTTGGCCGGGCAAAGTTTTTTGCAATCCATTTGTGTCTAAGATTTGTTGTTCTGATTTGATCGTGACCTCTTTTATTTGAATGGGAAGGATTAGTTCTTAGTTCCTCATCTTTGCCATATGCCATCACCTTCTTAGCAGATAGATTAGTTCTTAGTCCCTTCTAGTTTTATTTATCTTAGTCTGTAGAACATCTTCCTTCTATATGTTATAGAGATCATTTTACTAGGAATGGAAAATTCACAAAGAATATGTTACCCCTAAGTAATGGAAATGAGAGAGTCTGTTTATCTCTGGATGAATCACATACAATTTGGATTGATTTTGTCAGTAATCTGATCCCAATGGACATTTTTGCAATTTATGAGTTTCGGTTTTGCTTTCATGTTAACTAAAAGCACGTGTCTTATTGTGGTACTGGTGATACAGTCATCTGTTGATGTGGACTTCTTCACAGAGTATGGTGAAGGGAGCAGGTATAGAATTGAGGAAGTTATTGGTAAAGGAAGCTATGGTGTTGTTTGTTCAGCATATGATTCACATACTGGAGAGAAAGTCGCAATTAAGAAAATCAATGATATCTTTGAGCATGTCTCTGATGCTACTCGCATCCTTCGAGAGATAAAGCTTCTGAGACTCTTACGTCACCCAGACATAGTGGAGATCAAACACATCTTATTACCTCCTTCTAGAAGGGAATTCAAGGACATATATGTTGTGTTTGAGCTCATGGAATCTGATTTACACCAAGTTATAAAAGCAAATGACGATTTGACTCCGGAACATTATCAGTTCTTTCTTTACCAGCTTCTTCGAGGCATGAAGTACATACACACAGGTGACAACTCGTTCATTACTTCCATGCCACTTGTTTTGCATTATATTAAGTTTTGATTTCCGTATATGTAAGAGTGAGACTTTGTAACTCATAGAAGTTTACGATTATCTTGGTTGCTCTGGTTCTGATTTCTTTTCCTTTAAATAATTATTACTTGTAGCTAATGTCTTCCACCGGGATCTGAAACCTAAAAACATATTAGCAAATGCTGATTGCAAACTCAAGATCTGTGACTTTGGTCTGGCTAGAGTTGCTTTTAATGATACTCCCACTGCTATTTTCTGGACTGTACGTATCTTCTTTATCAACTAAACGAACCGAATCATTTCGTTCAGATCTTTTACCCACTTCCAGATTTGCAAGATGTTAGTCTTGATCAACATTTTCAGTATTAATAGTTTCTATTCTTTTCACTCACAGGATTATGTGGCAACCAGATGGTATAGAGCTCCTGAACTGTGTGGGTCATTTTTTTCAAAGGTGCTCAACTTGTTGCAATTTTTCTTCTATGTTCCCTCATAAAAAAAGAGAAGTAGTTTAAATATTTTTCATCTGGCATCGTAGCCCCTATTGGGTAAGAAATTGCTTATAAATTTTTTTGTGGTTGTCTTCTTCCAAACCTGTTTTGAGAATAGAAGGATGTAGGCAACAGAGGACTTTTTAAAGTAAAGTAGTGAGGTTAATGATCATGGGCAACCTCTAGATTCTTTATTAAAATTTTTGAATATTTTTAATGATCCAACAATATTTGTTAAGAGGCATGCTTTTAACCCTTAGACTTATCTCAGAAAGAAAAAATTACATTATTTAAGCATTGCATGGTGAAAACTGGAAACACGAAACTTCCCTAACCGTTTTGATGGTTCCTCTACTGTCGTGATGGTGAGCAACGTATAAATTCCAGTACGCCACTGGTGTCTCTTGTCATTGTGTGTCCAAGTTAATTTCATGAGGGTCTAGATTACAAAAAGAAAATATCATGAGAGACACGTAAGAGATACATTTTTTCTTTACAAACACCTAAAGAGCGTCCCTTGAATGTTTTATCACGTTAAGACCGGCGAGTGACAATGTTTGCTAATTATACTCTGGAATTTTTGCAATTTTTACCTTGTCATAATCGTACTCTGCATCATATTCAGTACACACCAGCAATAGATATATGGAGCATTGGATGCATCTTTGCAGAGCTTTTGACGGGAAAACCACTTTTTCCTGGGAAAAATGTTGTACACCAATTGGACCTGATGACAGATTTCTTAGGAACTCCATCAGCTGAAGCGATTGCCAGGGTCTGGTTACTGTTGTAAACTTTGTTATGTTAATGAATATGATTTCTTTTCCATGCATTGTCTGTCCTTTCATTTCCTGAATATCAAATTATAAATGATTAGGTACGTAATGAGAAGGCTCGGAGATACCTTAGCAGCATGAGAAAGAAGAAGCCAGTTCCTTTCTCCCATAAGTTCCCAAATGCAGATCCTCTTGCACTTCGCTTGTTAGAGAGAATGTTGGCGTTTGAGCCAAAGGATCGTCCCTCAGCT
Organism: Datisca glomerata; assembly: GCA_003255025.1. Taxonomy (NCBI): domain Eukaryota; kingdom Viridiplantae; phylum Streptophyta; class Magnoliopsida; order Cucurbitales; family Datiscaceae; genus Datisca; species Datisca glomerata. The sequence continues at coordinate 1,113,423 of QANY01002235.1, forward strand.
GAGGAGGTACATATATCTACGCCTACTATTTATTATGTTTTTCTTTTTCCTGTCACTAGTGCATTCTAAAAAGAGCAGTAGTGCTATTTGCCCTCAGGCTCTGGCAGATCCTTATTTTAAGGGCTTGGCAAAGGTTGAAAGAGAGCCTTCTGCTCAACCAGTCACTAAGATGGAATTTGAATTTGAGAGGCGAAGGATTACTAAGGAAGATGTACGTGAGCTTATTTACCGTGAGATTCTCGAGTACCACCCGAAAATGCTAAAGGAGCATTTAGATGGGTCAGAACCAACAGGCTTCATGTATCCAAGGTACTTTTAACAGGCTTCATATTTCAAAAGTCATATCAGCGTTAAGATGTCAATGCCATGCCATCTTCATTCGTAGGCATACCTATTATTGAGGTGTTAGAATTTTACTCTCTTTTACGATCCTTACAAGTTCTAGTAATATAAACCGTGCAGAGATCACTTAGGCGCCTTTTAGAATGCCTTGTCTAGGATTGCTAGCATCTCGTAATTGAATTACTACATTTGTTTAGAGTAATCTTTAAATTAGGCAGCAATTCTAGTTTGCAGGTGATACTAATTTTCCTCCTGAGGGCACATTTAGTTACCTCAAAAAAGGAAAGCAATTTAGAATTACCAAGTCAAAACAATCATGATGAGGCAATTGGATTACTTCCAAAGTTATTTTACATATTTACCATGAAAATTATACCTATACCAAACATAACACCATCCATTACTCCGTAGATTATTTGCACAACCAAAACATTTCAATCATGTTTGGCCACCAATTAAATGGCCATGGTCATTCTCGATTTCACATCAAACATAAGAAGTTTCAGGACATGATATCTATAATAGTGAGAAGTCTTAGGACTGGAGTTCTCAAATATTGAACTTTACACTACGTAGTATATTTAACCTTTCAGTCCCTATATCTGCATGAAGTTGGAATTTTTCTTTTTTCTTGTGTTTTTAAATTTTTTCATCAGTTGAGTTTTACATCTCTTGTATTGTAAACTTTACTCAAGAACAGCTTGGGAAGCAGCCACATTACTTATTTGGAACGAAATTCTTGAACCCAATTAATTGAGGTCAAATCTAGAATATTGATCCGTATACAGAAGTTCAATTTGAGTTTCTTTTAATCAATAAAACATTGAATTTCTTCTGAGCGTAGGCGGATGATTTGTTTGAATATTTGCATTTACAGTGCTGTTGATCATTTTAAGAAGCAATTTGCTTACCTTGAGGAGCATTATAAAAATGGATCAACAGGTGCTCCTCCTGAAAGACAACATGCTTCCTTACCCAGGTACTTTCTCTGGTAGCTTACTTGCTGTGCCTGCTAATAGACCTGACTGATAATATGTTCTTGTAATGTTTTGGTCCATTTGACTGTTGTTTGCTCTAAACATTGCGTTCAGGCCGTGCGTTTTATATTCAGATGACTCGATGCAAAGTTCAGCAGATGTGACTAACGACCTCTCCAAATGTTCAATTAAAGAAAATGAGAAGCCACATGTGGAGAGGACTTCTGGTATACCCATCACTAGACTTCCTATTCAAGTTCCTCAAAGCATCCAAGGTACTTTTTGTTCTGAACTACTTTGTTGTGTTTTTGTTATGATATAGGGGTTTAGATACAATTTCACCCTCCAATTATCATCACATGACACTAAAACTCCTAATTTTTAGAGTTGTCAATTGGATCATTAAACTATCATGAAGTTTCAATTGACTTGTTCCATTTAAGTTCAGAAAATTTTCCGTCCAAATATCAGTACATGTTGAACATGTAAGATACCTAAACTCATTAAAGTCTTTCACGCTTAAATAGAATGCCATCTTCAAGTAAGAATCCACATGCCACCCTGTGTGGATTCCTACTTGAAGATGATTTTCCACTTGAAGATGACTTGTATGAACACAAAGGACTTTAGTGAGTTTAGATAGCTTACTTTTTCAGCACGTGTCGTGTTTTGGATGGAAAATTCGATGACCAAGGAAGGTCCAATTGAAAATTTGATGATTTTTTTAGATCCCAATTGACATTTGTAGAAGTTCAACATTTAAAATGTCAAACGGCGCTCGGAGGGGAAAGTTTCATTAGGATAACTGTTTTCTAAAATATATATTTGATAGGAGGTACACACCCAGGTTAAGGAAATATGTTTCCACAATTTCTTACTTTCTTACACATCCACTTGATACCTCAGTACCTAAGCCTATTCGCTCTTAATGTAACTCTGGTAATTTCTAATGTTGAAGCGGGCGGTGCTGCAAGGCCAGGAAAAGTAGTAGGGTCAGTGTTGAGATACAAGAATGGAGCAGCAACAGCATCCGAGGCACTCGAACAAAGGAGAATGGTAAGAAATCCTGCCATTCCATGTCAATATCCTGCTGCTACTTCTTATCCTAGAAGAAACCAAGCCTGTAAAAGCGAGAAAGCAGAGGATGAAGCCGTTGAAGGTTCCAATGGTTTGCAGCCAAAGCTTCAGTACATGGCTAGGAAAGTTGCTGCAGCCCAAGGCGGGTCAGGTGGTCATTGGTACTAACACGGTCATATTTTCTCTCCATTCCACAATCTCACTACCCTTTATCCAAAACGTAATTATCAATCACAGCCACACAGGTCTCCCTATAAAATGGAAGTTAATCTCTTCCAGCCATTGCATTTTAACACAACCTTACTGGCTATGGTTCTTCAACAAACTCTTCCAGCCATTGAAAAGCTGTATTTGAATCTGATCAAAATCGAGGCATAACATGTCGGAGATGTTACGAGGGGAAAAGCAAATCAGACCTCTGGATGAAGTTGGTTTTTTTGTATACTTGCTTGCTCTCTGCAAAATTGTGGCAAGTAATGTTTTAGCGCTGCTGACACGAACCCTCACGACTTTAGTTATGTGTTTATTCGTATTGTACTTGAAATAAGGACCTTATGATTTCTTATCTTGATCGATGTATTTATGGATTATGTTCAGTGAAAAATGTTTGAATTATTTTAACTAATTCTCAGAATTCGTTAAAAGAGTTTGTCTGCGAGCCATAAAAAAACCCCTACAAAATGATATTAGAAAATGGTTATATTATAATAACTTATATTTTAAACCTCAAACTTTAAATATTATACGTTACCTAAATACCTTATTTAGAATATTAACTTTTTTTGTGTCGTTTCAACTTTTAAAACTGTCCAAAACATCATATAACACATTTCACATGCAATATTGTTTGTCTTTCATTCAAGTGCTCTCATATTTAAGTCGTTCTTTGTTGTAGTCACTGCAAAAGAGATAGTGATGCATTTTCGGCTACTATAATAGAAAAACAGGGATACATAAAAGCACTGAAATTAGTTACACAATAACATGTGAGGTAGGTTTAAAAGTCAAAACAACACATAATTCTAAATAAAAGGTTTTGAAATGAAACTTTTAAATAATTTAGAGAACAAGTTGCAACTTTAAGAAATTTAGGATTAAAATATAATTTTGTGATAGTTTAAGGATGAAAAATGGAATTAGCCTGAAAATAAAATTCAGAAATATATCTCATTTTCTCAATACATCAAATTGAAATAGTTGCTCATAGAATGACCATATTTTTTCAAAATGATTTTTGAAATTTAATGAAACAATTTGATTTTTCTTCACAAATAATTCAACTCAGTTAGTCATAATCATGCAATTATTACCGATCACTCTATAGACTAAAATTTCTATCAGTAAAAGTGTATTTTAATTTAGACAAGTCTGTGTGAGGTTTTTTTTTTTGAAATAGTGGAATGTGTTACTAAAAAATAAAGCCACAATAGAAAAGAAAATAGAAAATGACCTGTGAAACAACCATACCCACTAATAAAACCAGTAATGTACAGAAAATTTGTGACCAAATATACACAGCACATGCTATGTATTTTTTAAAATATTTTTAGTAAGGAAGAAGAAAATTTGAATTAGTAAATTAAAGAGTCATTCATGAGAAAAATCCAGATTTTGAAAAATTAAGAAAGAAACATGAAGATGGATGACAAAAGATATATTAACGCTCCATAATCTTTCTTATTATTTTTCGAACCTTAAATTAAAAAATTTTAGTGGACACTCCAATAAATCAAGCTTGAATAATCCTTTCTATTAAAATTTTCAATTTTATATCTTCAGTTGACAAAAAAATAAAGAAAGTTCAAATAGAATTGATTTCTTTTCTCAAACATGTTAGGATATGGGTTCGCAAAAAGATCAACCAACCGATTAAGCCGCCCAAATCATAATCATTGGACGGTTTAATTAGTAAAAATGATTTGATTTAGTTTCATTTTGAAAAAAATCATTAAATTCAATTTGGACCGATTTTTTCTTAAATTCATTCAACTCAAACTCAAACCAAAGCTGAATACTTAGATATAATGATAAACCTAATTCCTTCACAACCTATCACAGTCTTTGTGCAGAACGCGCCATCAACTTAATGAAATAAGACACATTTTTTATTTAGGGTAAATTACATTTCAAATTCTGTCAAATTTAGATCCTTACGTTGACTCCGTCAAATTTTTCATTCATATTGCTGATGTGGATGCCACATGGATGCCACATGGATACCACGTGGATGCCATGTGGATTTTGTATAAAATTTTAATTATTATTTTTTAAAAGTTTTTAGTTTTTAATTTTTTAATTTCTAATTTATTTTAATTTTTAATTTTTTAATTTTTTAATTTTTTTTTACTTTTTAATTTTATGTAAATATACCAAATTAGTCTATTAATTTTTAGTCTGACCACATTCATCTAATAACTTCTCATTTTAATTCTTATATTAAATTCCGTCAATTTTTTATGTCTACTTTTAATTATTTTTTTACAAATCAATATATTTATTTGAACTCATCAAGAGTTTAACTCATAAATACATTACAATTCACATGCAGTAAGTAGCAAGATCCTGTACATCCAAAGCAGACCATACTACCCACTGCAAAATGAAACTGAAAGAAGATATGTAACTTGAACATAACAAGAGTGGAAGAGAAATTTTCAGTCAATGTAACATTCATCTCTCATTTCTTGAATCCTTCAGCCATTCCACAAAAAACTCAAAACTACAAACATTTCAAGCATAAAGCCAAACTTGATCTGAGATAAAAAAAATATCTTTGGTTAAGCCTCTTCAGCAACTCATCATTCTCTCAGTCTCCCTGCAAGAAAAGAAGAAAGAAAGGAAAAATCATTAATACTAATTTTCTTCTATTTTAGAGTAAATTACATGATCAATTTAGGCTAAAATGCAAAATATACCCTTGCAATTTGTCTAAAATGAAAATTAATGGAAGTGAAATCCGTAAAAACCAAGGAACTAAAATCTTAACTAGAATCTAGTAACAAATAAAGATTGTATTACCTCCAGATGTTCTTGACCTTGTAAACAGTTGCCTCACCCTTGCTTGTGTGTTGCTGCCTTCAACTGGTGATTCTTGCAAGAGTTATATGGATTAGATGCAATGAAAAAGTAAAATAAGTACTAAAAAAAATTTGGTTGGCAAGGAATACCTAGGTACTTTGTAATGCAATTGGTATATTAAAGCCCATAAATCTTTACTCCGGTGACTTGACATTTCTCCTCGATGGCAACTTTGCTTTGTTGTTGTCTCCAACTCCCTTACATGTCCTAGAATTATGACCCCATACATGGCATCTCCCACATTTAATGACTTTTGTGTTCTTGATTCTTTGGGATCTCTTCTTCTTTGTTTCTTGGATCTTTCAGGAGGTCGTCTTATGATGGAAGGCAATGGAGCTTCAAGGTTACTCTTTTGCCATAAGTCAGGCCCATTGAGTGGCCTAATGTCCATTCACATTCTTTCTTACATGCAGCTGTCACTCTCGTTTTATCGTTTCTATCAAGTTTTATACTAAAACCACCTTGAATTGCATATTCTCGAATTGCATCTTTAAGTGATTTTGCTTTAGAAAACACCATCCCAATTTTGAACCTCACATTCTCCATGTTTGTCTCAGGTCTAAACATTGGGTAATCATCAACCTCCTCATCTGAGTTTATAGGTGAATTTAACTCATCTGATGGAGCGTATGTAGTAGATTCCATCTCATATTCATCCTCACCCTCATCTTCAACATTAACATTAGTAATATACACTTTACTATCACCATGCTTATACATATCAAAATGGAAATCATCTCCTAGAACCCATTCTTCATCATTTATATCAAAGTCCCTATCCTCCAACGAGTTGTAACTGCTTTTTGTGTTTTCTCCTTCACATACATCTTCTCCATCCTGACCATGTATGGTTTCAAATTCATTATGTTCTACATAAATGTGTATTACTCGGTCAGATGATATATTTGCTACCATGTCTAAGGCATCTTGATCATTATGCAACATATGCCCATCTTTCAAAGAATATAATTGATTCACCCTGTCACTCCTAACTCTTATAGCATGCAATTAATTTTAGGTATTGAAACCCAATCAGCATCAACATTAGGATATATACTTATAGTACCCCTAAATATCTTACCTATGGCTGGTATGTGAGCTTTCCACCATGGTGAAATGTAATTGAAAATTCATCCATACCTACATTACATTCATGAAAGAGACTGAAATAATTAGATACTGGAAACTGAAATAATTAGAAACTGAGAAATAGAAATTACAAATTACAGTAGTATACGATTTGGCTAGATTATGTCGTCTACGCCTTGCAACATGCAAAGCAAGACGAAGAACACAGAACACGGCAACAAAGAACAGAGAAACGACCGAGATAACAAATAAAAAAGAACAGAGCAACACGGCGACACGACAAAGAACTCGACGACAGAGATAGAGTAAAGACGAAGACGAAAATGACGACTGAACAGGACGAAGCAAGACGAAGCAAGATGAAGCAGTGACAGAGCAAAGACGAAGACGACGTACCTTGGTCGATGGAGGAGCAGCAATGGGCGAGGCGATGGAGGCCCAGCTAGGATTCCATTTTTCTAACTGAGGCGATCGGGCATGACTAAAGGAAATGGGGGAATTTTGGTTATTAGGTTATTTTTTTAAAATATTAATAAATTACATGTGACATCCACCTAAGTAATGACAGAGTTAGAGAAAGATTAAATTAGTCAAAATTTGAAAATTATCGGATGAATATAGTCATTTTAAAAATTAATGAACTATTTTGATACATTTCAGAAAGATAAAGTAAGAAATTATTTTATTAATTATGTTATCTAATGAAATAAAACTCATTTTATATATTAAGAAGAGTTCTTTTCTTGTATTAATTTTTGTAACTTTAAATACAAAAGAAATGAAACCGTCAACCTAACATAAATCAAATCTATAATTACTGATTTGATTTAGATTGATTTATATGTTTGAATGGATTAATTTGATTTGCTCATTTATCAAACCAATTATATTGATTTGATTATAAAATTAATCAAAACTCAAACCATTTTTTTTGGTAGAAACAGACTAAATGGTTTTAGCGTTTGGAACAAAATTATTTAGCGATAGACATTGTTTTCTTTCCTTTTTCAGGTAAGTTTACTTTCACTTTCGAGTGTCCATTGTTGTTGAATTTTATTTTGCATGAAGAAGTTTTTATTTCTTTTCTTTTTTTTTTGGAATCGAAAACTACTTATTCAAAAGAACTTAAGCCCACTTGTCAATGAGTGCAAGTGAAAAGCTTGCTCCCTTCCAAAAAGCCACCAGTTAATAGAAACAGTTCGACTTTCGTTATTCAGAAATATACAAATTCTAACAGAAAAAAGAATTAATCAAACGACCAATAAACAATATAACCGTGTATACGTAATGGACATTTTTGAATTTGCAAAATATTAAAAATACATTGATAAAAGTGTATAATGAAAGTTTTTCTATACATGTAGATTCACAAAAGGCACAAGTGAACATGAAAAATCTTAATAAATAAGAATGAAAACAATAATTTTAATTTTATATCGACTAAAAAACAAAATATCAACTAAAATGAGTAAGAAAAAGAAATTAAATAAATATATATTAAAAAAATAAAGACTGGCAAATATAATTATTTGAATAGGCAATTTCACTTGAAAGATTTCAAGTCAGAGGATCATATTATTAACATAAGTTATGTTAAAAGATATATGTAAGTATTACAATTACAATTATAAATATAAATCCAATTGAAAAGTTTAGAAGAGTCTATTGATTATTGCATATAAGTACTTTTTAAGACTTGTTGCATTAAACCACTTCATTTCTATAGTGAAAGGACAATTTAGTGATTTAATAATGCATAGAAATAAATTTGTTCAAATAAAGCTTTTTGAAATATAGTATGATATGCTACGATGATTTGATTGAAGATTTTTACCCAATGAAGCATACAAGTTACATATTACTTGGAGTTTTGAAGCAACTTGAAGTCAAACACTTCAAGTAACTTAAATTCTTCAAGTAGAGAGGGATAGTAATGTTATTAATAGCAAAATTAGACCAAAATTTCATGTTGGGCTGAAGTTAAAAAAATTCTGTTGGGTCATTTATCCCAAAAGCCCTATTCTAAATCATAAATAAAAAGAATCGATTGAACCACTAACTCAATATATCATATTAGATTAGCCATGCTACGATTCAGAAAAGTGTAAATCCTAACCTCTTATAAATTTTTTAAAGAGAAATGATTTAGCAGCTGTTTTTCTTTATCTGTTTCTTTTAATCATTGGAGTGATATATAACATCAGTTAATTCTAAAATCAATACAACCTTGGCTTCACCCGCCTTCGGTTTCCATCACTGTTTTCTAAGGAAGTACCTTTACCATAAGTACAAGCTGTGACAGCATGCTCAGAAACCTTTGCTACATATTGTAGCAGTTCGATAAGAACAGAAGGGCAGCTTTCCTTTAGGTATTCAAATCCTTCAGTGTGCATGACAGCTGAATACAAAAAATTCAAGCTTTAGGCATGCGCTATGAAATATGAACTGAACTCAATACAGAAATCAACTTAAACCATAGGGAAATTCAATGCAGTTGTTTATAAATAGATAAGCAAGTCAATAATTATTGTACAAAATGATACCAATTTCCAAACAATGACTTAAAGTGTTGTTTGCAAGAAAGAATTCTAATCCTTAATTAGAGAGAATATTTCCTTTATGATTCAACACATAACAACAGACGACATAACATAGTTCTCAGCATTCACAAAGCGTTTACATATGCTAACTATATCAAAAGACACAAGTAAAGCTTAACGGGTAATATACAGAAGCAAGCTGCTTTCTTAGATAACGTCAAAAAGATACATTAAAACAATTGTTTTAACTTCTGTTTCAAATTAAAGCTATTCATGTTTTTAAAAAATCTGTTAACAGACCACAAACTGTTTTTTAGATTTAGTCCTTAAACACATGCCCGTCCAATCTGAATACAAACATCAAATAAGAGATTATTGTTTTTATGATAGGAAGAGATTATTGTTGCAGAATATCAGATATACTATATCTACTCCCACTCTAGCTCCAGAGTAACCTCTTGGACCTTGAGCTTTTCAAGGAAAAAGAAGTTTTGAGTGTTGTATTTTGGAAATTGAATTGATTTCCTTTTTATGTATTGATGGCATATTTGTCTTGAATAAAAAATGTAGTCATGAGAACAAAGTTTTTATTATGTAAAAATTTGTCTTAATGTATTGAAGAAGTGTTGTCATCTCAAATCTATCAATCTTTTATTATTGTACAATTAAATAAGTTGTAATTTCTCACGAAAAAATTACCACTTTAAATTTATAAAGCTACATCCTCAAGCTTAAATTTCCATTAGCTTTTTTGGCATTAAATGAGGCATGGGCAGCTTATGTGATGTATAGCATTCCATGCATTGCTAACTTATGTGATGTATGGACTACTTCCGTATTCTTTTCGTGGGATTATGTGAAGGTTAAGGAGCAAGCTAGAGTTAGCAATACATGAATAATTTTATATTTAGCTAATGCCCTGATTTAACGTAATAGTAACTAGAAATGGTTAAGATATACCAGACTTGAAGGTTTATGGACGCAATTCTACAAATTAGAAGTTTAGGAACCAGTAAGTCAAATCGTAAATTATAAAACTAAATCAGGGAGGTAATATATTCTACCTTTCAAATTTTGCGGCAAGGCTATAAATCTAAGACAAACAGCTCTCAGTTGATAACATTGATGCTGCTCTGCCAAGGCTAATGTTGTTGCCGCTGTGTTTATGGCAACATCATCACAAAGTTTGGCCTCACAAAGCAACCTGAGCCTGTCAAGTGCATATCTGTCAGCTGCTGCAAGCAGATGTTGAGCCATCAGTGTAGAAGCCCATTTAGAATTCAGGTCCACAATCTCCTGCATGTCTGGCAGGGCATCCCAGTATATGAAATGGAGGAACGCCTGCAATTATTCAGTAAACAAAGAACAGAATGTCATAAACTCAAGCCTCCAGGCATTCAGCTTTCAAGAATTCAGAGAGAGAGAGAGAGAGAGAGAGAGAGAGAGAGAGAGAGAGAGAGAGAGAGAGAGAGAGCCTTAAAAACTGGAGCTTCCATGTCTTCAATCTTTATGCACTGCGTATTTTGATCCTTCAGTGGACCATAGAGTTGTGCTCGGAAAACAGGAGACCGTGCTGCAAGGACTAACTTGTGGGCAGCAAATATCTCCCCAACTACTTCAAAATGCACATCGGTTAGCTTTCCGTTCTCCAAAAGCTTCCCAAAATGATGACCAAGATCGGAAGGTGGTGTGGTTATAGAGTATATCTTAGGTCCTACAGTTTGTGACTTAACAACACCAACGACACATCTTATTGAGAGGCAATCATGTTTAAGGAAGTCTGATGTATCTAGAATAGTTCTTTTAAGAAAGCGTTTATATCCCCTGCATTATGCAAAAATACACCTATTCAATTCCGTTTCCAAAATAACATTGGTGGAAACTCAATAAACAGCTGAATATGCTTAAAAGTTCTAAAATTAGGCTGTAAATTCTAAGATAGAGCTCATTGATGGTAAACGAATACACTGAATAAACACCATATATAATCAGATGTTGGATAAAAAGGATAGGCATGATGTGTATCATAAGATGGGCTTGATGTGTATCATAACATAATTCATGAAACATTCAAATGTGAGTGAGACAACATCCCTAGTAAATGACCACAAATACTGAAAGCAGAAAACGTATATTTTATAAACTACAGCTATCACACATTATGGATGATTATGCCCAACACAATATCTCACTTAGCAAATGAGGGCCTAGGTGCTGAATAAGTTATAAACTACAAGTTCAAAGCGTTCCTAATTCTCAGATTCCTGAACAAAGTCAAGGATTTGAATCACCAACTTACCAACATCATACAAGCTGCCAAAACGACAAAGAATTCCCTAAATGCGTCCTGCTAATCAAACCAACATAATGCTTACCACATGCTTCCACGATATTTAAGCGTATACGGACCACTCTCCAGCCCCCTGTCAAAATGGCTATGCACCTTGTGATTCCCCTTTCCACTCTGATCCAAAAGCGTCAATTCAAAAAGAGCTCTTACATCAGTTCCCTCGCTCGCCAAGGCTATGAAAACCGAAACGTACGTCGCATTGTCCTCGACACTCTTTCCGTCAGGATAGAAGTATATTGCCCACTCGTACCCACCGACCACGAAGGTATCAGACGCGATATATTTCCCAATCCCCATTCCCTTATTGAGTGAGTAGCCATTGATTTTGAATTCATGGGAACCGTTGACGGTCTCGAAGCGAGCGGTAGAGGTGGTGATTGGTGGAGGGACTGGAAGCCCGGGAGATGATTTTGCGGCTTCGTCGCAAGATTTAACTGTGCCCATCAAATGAAGGAACAGAGCTTACGGACTTTGAATTTCGATTTACTGGGGTTTGGGATTTCTGAAAAATCAACCGGGTTAGGTTGGATTCGTGGATTGAAATCAGATAAAGGGTTTTGGGGCTTATCAAAATGGAAAGAACATGGTTAAAGTGATCGGTGGGATTTGGGAATTAGGGATTGGGATTTCTAGGGAAATGTTTGGGTTGAGAATCCGAGTCTAAAGCAGCAGAAATGAAAGGCGTGGTGGGTGAATGGTAAATGATGATGGTGTTGCCTCTTTCTCAGTGGGTAATAGACTACTTGAGCATTGTGCCAAGTCAATTTTTTGACCGTTTTCTCAAAAGAACGTTTTGCTGTTAAACGTTTTTTTGGCGAATTAGCATGTTTGGCAGGGATTTGGATACTGCCTTTCATGTTTATATGTGTATGATACGTAACATTGAGTCCCTCTTCAATACTGAAATTTTTCTTCTGACATTGATGCTGGAATAAATTTTAGAAATTAGATAAGGTTTAATGAACTCTCAGCCATTAGATGAGAAATTGGTAAAGTACAGCTTGTAACTTACAACCTCCTCCGTTGATTTGAGGAGAAAGCACACGAGTTTGGCTTTACATTCTCCTCCATTTTTGAATTATCTTGTGCACTCGTCATTGCTCGTCGTCTTTCTCAGGTTGTCAAGATCGCACAAATTGCCATTGTATCACGCTGACTCCCTCGTCTTTAGATTGTCTCTTAGTCACCTCCGTTGTCTCATCATCGAGTTCTCTATTTCCAGTCGTGATATTCCTCTTTTTCTTTCAAATGTCTTCGTTGTATCTCATTTTTTTAATCAAATGTAGGTTTTTATGGTTGGCATGTTTGTGTTTTCCCTATTATAGTGATTATGTTTTTAGATGCTATGCTTTTGAGTTAGATACAAAATTGTGTTAGTTTGTGGTTATGTGTATGATTTTTTTCCATGAAACGGAGAAATGTGACATTTTTATATTCTCCCACAACTAAAAATGTATGTTTAGAGCATTTTCTTTAGATTTTTGTTTGAATGAGATTATACTGTATGTTTGCTTTGAAACAGACTGGAAATGCCATTAGTAAGGCACGAATCGTCGGGATGGCCAACGATCTCTTTGACGGTACATGGTGAAAGTTGGCCATCCCAGTGATATGTGTCTTACTAATGGCGATAAACATTGAATCGCCTATTGGCATGGCCAACGAACGCCTTGTTGATGCATGGTTATCGTTGTCCATCCCAACAGACGATCGTTTGCTGATCGTCAACAATAAGGCACAAATCATTTAGATATTAGTTAAGGAAAATTTGCTTCTTAAAAATGTAAGACTCGTAATAAAAAACTAACTTCATTTGTAGTTCTCAATTTAGATTGAATTTTTAATGAGTTTCAATCTTTTCTAATCATATAATTTAATTATCCTTTGTAAAGGAATTTCTTCCTTTACTGAATTCGAGTGATTGAATTCAAGAATAAACTTCAAAAGATAAAATCATTTAGAGAAAATTAGTAAAATTATAACCACTTCGATTGAATTGCCTCGTTTTGATACATATTGAGGTATATATAGGCATTTTCCTCTATGGCCCTTTTACAGCCATTTAATGGTGATATAAAGAATATTTATTGTGATAATGGTTGTTGATCAAATCACAGAGATAATGGTAATTGCTGCTATCAGATTTGATTTGCTTTTGACTGCCACGTCACATCTCTTTTACTCCATCTTCTTTAGCGTATCTCCACGTCATCTTCTTTATGGTCATCTTCCTACCACCTTGATGATCCGCTACTGCATTAGTTAGCCATCCTCGTACATTTGCCCATGTTTTCTATCTCTACCGTCGATGTAAATCACTAATATTTCAATCTGTCATTCACTGATGATTGATGACATCAAGATTCCTATCATTACTTTTAGCTCTGTGCCGTTTCATTTCTCGTCATGCCATCATTAGTTTTCTTGGGTGAAAAGATACATTTCCATCAATTCAGCTTTCACTCACGCTTCTCTTAATGACATTGTGCCACATGCTTAAGCACGTACTTTTTTGTTGGCGCGCATTGCTTCCATTCTTGACAATAATTATTTTCATCCTTCAGGTCCGTTGTTTGGTGTGCGCTGAGGTTTTAGTGAAAGATTTTTTTGTCTCATTTCCTTCCTACGTGAACGTTTATCCAATAAGTTTCATGTTCATCTTATTCATTCTTCTGCCCTTACAATGGCTTCCTCCTTCTCCCCTTCTATTCCTAGGATTAAGAATATGAATGAATTTAACTGTTTTATTTCCCGTAGCTGTAGAGCTTTTCCCGATGAAGTTTCCTATTCCTATTCTGAAGGCAAACTCGTCAGCATCTCTTACCATACCGGAACCTTAAACTTTAGGACCATGTATATCACCTTGGGTTTTAAGCTTCCCATTTCCCTTCTTTTCAGGACTTTTTTTAATACCATTACATTTCTCCCGCTTAGTTCACCCCAACACATGTAGGATTTTGTTGGGTTTCGAGTCCTTACACGTTTTATTTGGCTTAGATTTAGATTTAAATGAATTTCATCTTTTATATTCTATGAGAGAAAAGAACGGCCACCACTATGATGCCCCTCGAAGTAGCCTGATCCGTGGTCCTCTGATATTGGACTTGCCTAAAGGCGACAAAATGGTGGAATGTCGAGGCGTTCCAAGTTTCAGGTGGCCAGAGAGGTGGTTGTACTCCCACATCCCTACCCAATGGAGGTCGTTTGGTGAATGACTATGCCTCTCTCCACTTATTATTTTTCATGTTTCTTTTTTGCTTTACTAACAATCTTTTCCTTTTCCTTTACAGACAAGAGAAAGAACATATGTTCATTTGAGACTCCTGATGATAGAGCTAAGATCTCAGCCGCTTACAACATTCAAACTTGTGATTGGAAGTGGCTGCTTGACCTTGAAAATGAATTTCCCTTCATTGATCCTCCTCTTAGGCCCTTAGCCCTGCATGTTGCCATTCAAAGGAAACTTCCATTATCTCCTACTTCTAGCGCCTCATCATCTACCTCTTCCCCCTTAATTGAGCGACTTGCCCTGCTCATCCCCCTTTTCAGATTACTTCTCATTTATCTCTTCCAACTGTTAGTCCTCATGTTCAGCCGAAACTCTCTGCTCCGCTGCCATTCATTCTGGCTGGACCCTCTTTGAGGTTAACCTGTTGATGGATCGTGAGACGTCTCATCAAATTATGAGTCATCTATAATGTTGATTAACATGGGGAGGTGCCAGTTGATGCCCTTCAAAAAAGGATTACCCACAACCTCCTTTAGGTAACTCTATTGATTTTTCGCCGCTTTATTCATCATTATTTTTCCTATGCTAACTTATGAATTTTCTTATTTTAGGCTTCTATTTACCATAACACTCTTGCCACCAAACTTAACAGTATTGGTGGTGAGATGGTTAGACACGAGCAAGAATTGTCTAATCTTAAGCGTCAATTGGAGGCCAATGATCAAGAGCTTGGAAAAATAAAGAGTGAGGCTCAAGCGTCCAAGTTCTTGATTACAGAATTAATGACGTACTCTGGAAGCCATTCATGAGGTTGCTGAGCGGCTGGAGGCTTCGACTATTTAAGGCTTGAAGAAGGAGGAAGAAGAAGCCTACGAGCTTTACATCGCTCAATGCAGGCTGCTGGAGAAAGATGCTTACACCATCAGCTACCTCGATGGTGTTGCCCGGGCTCCCTCACAATTATAAATGACTGAGGAAATTCCTCCCCCGGCTGAAGAGAATGCTTCTGCCCCAGCATGGACTACTAAATATGTCACCAAATAAGTTATTTCAGAAGTGACGCGGAGGCCGTATGACCCGATGGCAGAGGACATTTAACTAGATCAATTTGTCTTTGTTTACTTCTATATTTTTCTTTCTTTTTCTTTTTAAATACGAAAGAAAAGTCTTTTTTTCATCCTTTAAGTGTTAATTTATTTTTCTCAGCAATTTTCATTTTCCTACTAATTTGAATCTCTCGATATACTTAAGCTTTTCCTTTCACTTTTTCCCCGAGCAACCGTTTGGCATACTTAGAGATTTTTTTTCAATTTTTACTTTAAGCGGCCGTTTCACTCACTTGGGCGTTTCCTTCATTTTTACCTTAAGCAGCCGTTTGGCTCACTTAGGCATTCTTTCATTTTTTTTTCCTTAAGCAATCGCGCACCCTTAGGCATTTTTTCATATTCGAGATTTGCATGCACTCCCTATTTTTTGTGCACTCCCTATTTTTTGTGCACTCCCTCTCTACGAGATTCGAGCTTTTGGTGCTCTCCCTCTCTATGAAATTCTGCTCTCCGACTTTTTTAGATTTGAGCACTTATCAAAACTTACTAATCACATAAAATAAGTAAAAAAAGTTGAAGACACTGATTTACGTGGAATACCCTTTAACAGGGAAAAAACCACGGAGCAAAGATAGTTTTATTGAATAATGAAGAAATTGTTGAAATTATTCCATAAAGTATGGTGTAATAACTATTTATGAGTAAACATTTATTTCTTTGATATTTATATCTATTATTAAATTTTATGAATAAATAAAAGTTTTCTTTAATTAAGTGTGTTTATAATTTACTTAAGTCCTGAAACTATTATCAACGTAAGAAGAGTAAAGACTGAGCGATCTTCTAGATAAACTCTTCTAAAATAGTTCAAAATATTATTCATAGTCTTAGGATTGACTGGACAATCGAGTCAAATTATGATTGTTAGGTTGAACTAATGGACGTCGATCTTGGGGTATGGGTCGTTTACGCTGAAACGTTTCCAAGGTCCCCAAAACAAACTTAATCATGGCATGATGAATGGTTTAGAGCCGCCCTAGCGACCTCTCTTCAGTGAGAGAAACTTGGGAATCATGTCACTTTGAATAATCAAGTTGTTTGATAAGCTAAAGCTTGTAAAGTAAGCGGTGAGGCGTGATCATCCCTAGACATACCATTGGTTTATAGCAACCTTTAAAGCTGATGCGTTGGTTACACACTTAGACTGAACCACATTAGAATCTCTCATAGGAGTTAGTCAATAGGGCTAAGGTGATCAAAATCATTGGTGATTGGTTGAGCTAGATGTAGTGACATCTTGAGAAGCGTTAACCAACCGAGAAGAGTCTCGATGCGATAGGAGGTAGCTCGAGCGTTGTTCCTAGGTGAGACAAGCTATCGTTGTTGATCGTAACATCATGGAAGGAATATGTTTTTCTCAATTTTTTAAATATAGAAGTGTTTGCATCACGTATCATAGTGTCCTGAATAATTATGTATTTATTTACATTGTTTTATTTATTCTTTTCAATAATCATGTCATTATCCTCACTCTCAACAATCTTGAATGCGAGCAAACTTACTGGTGAAATTACATGGATTGGAAAAGTAATCTTGATATTGTGCTGACGATAGAAAAGCACAAGTTCATGCTCAGCACCCATTGTCCCCTTGAACCTATTGCTGAATCGACTTAAGAGAAAAGTGATGCTTATGCTTCTTGGTTGCGTTATGATGAGATCGTCAGGTGTTACATCTTGGCATCAATCAGCAATGTGTTGCAACAACAACTTTAGTACATGGAGACCGTCACAGATATGATGTTGAACATCACCGAAATATTTAGGGATCATGTTCATCAAGCCAAACAAGTTATTGTGTGAAACTTCATGAACTGCCATATGAAACTCGAAACTCCTATCAGAGAACATATGATATTGATCATGAATGATCTGAATGAGATGGAGATCATGAGAGCTGAGGTAGATAGTGAGACTCAAGTTAATATGATCCTTGAAATCCTGCCTGACACTTTTGAGAACTTCAAACTTTATTATTCGATGAATAAGTTGAGGTACTTTCTTCCAGAACTTATGAAAGAGTTGCAAGGTACGGAGACCCTGTTTATGAAGGGCAAAAGGAAGAATAGAGAGGAAAAATTTACTGAAAGTTAAGAAGGCGAACTCGAAGGCTACGAAAGGCAATGGCGCTGTGAAAATGGACAAGTCGAAAGACAAGTGTCATCATTGTAGAGTCGCTGGCCATTGGAAACACAACTGCCTGGATTATCGCAATGAGTTGAAATCCAACATTACATTACTTGTTACCGAAGCATGTTATGTGGCTGACTCTAATTTTTCATGGATTTTAGACTCTGCAGCGACCAGCCACATTTGTTGTTCCGTGTAGGGGTTCAAGGAAAGAAGAAGGCTTAATGAGGGCAAGTTCAGCTTCCGTTGGGGAAATGGAGCACTAGTATTGGCTATATCAGTTGAAACTATTAAATTATTATTTGAGAACACTTATTTGATTTTACGTTATATTTATATATCCCGATTTTTGGGGAAAACCTCATTTCAGTAGCTAGTTTTATTGAGCAAGAATTTTCCTTGGATTTCATTGATAATGACATTAATATTTTTAAAATGAATGCTTAATTACTATTGTACGCATGATAAACAACTTATTCTATCTAAATTAAAAGTTCCAATGATATGTAACACTAAAGTAAATACTGATTTACAAAGAGAAAGTAAAAGGTTGAAGTCTGACTCAATCGATCTAACCTACTTGTGGTACTTGCTTCTCGGTCATATTAGCATAGACATGATTAAAAGATTCACAAAAAGGATGGTCCATTACAAATTTTTAAGTGTGAGATCACTACCCACATGCGAATCTTGTATAGAAGGTAAAATGCCAAGAGGCCATTTTTAGCGAAGGGTGAAAAAGTCACTCACTGCCTCGACCTCGTACACAATGATGTATGTGAGCCATTTGATATCCAAGAAAGAGGAGGTTATGAATACTTTGTAACCTTTACAGATGACTACTCACGTTTTGGACATGTTTATCTAATGCACCAAAAGTTTGAAACCTTTGAAAAGTTCAAAGAGTACAAAGCTATGGTTGAGAAGTAATTAGAAAAATCAATCAAAACACTACGATTTGATCGTGGTGGAGAGTACTTGCTAGGAGAGTTCAAAGACATTTTTAAGGAAGATGGATTCTTTCTCAGCTTATAGCACATGGCACTCCAGTATAGAATGGTGTGTCACAAAGAAGAAATCGAACTCAGATGGATATGGTTAGATCCATGATGAGTTACCCATCCCTCCCAGATTCATTCTGGAGATATGCCTTGGAAACAATGACATATATTATGAACCAAGTTTCATCAAAGATGGTGCCTAGTACACCATATGAAAGATAGAGTGGATGAAGGCCATCCGTAAGTCACCTTAGGATATGGGGATGCCCAGCACACGTACTAAGACCGAAGACAGGGCTAGTCCATTAGAATTATGCTTGCTTGTAGGACATCCCAAAGGATACGTATTTTATAGTCTGACAGGCAAGAAAACATTCACGTGCATGAATGCACATTTTATTGAAGATGACTATATAAGAAGCGTGAAGTCGAGATTCACACTTGTGCTAGAGGAATTATTGAGTGGGACGACATCGACTCCCCAATCAGGATATTTTTCTGATTTAATAATGGAAGAACCACAACAGGAGCCAGAGCCAATGAAGCCTTTACGTAGTGGGAGGGTTGTGAGACAAACTGACATGTACATGTCTTATGGAGATCCCTTAACGCTAATCTTAGATAAGGATCATGATGAACATGTTTCGTGCTAGCATGCCATGACTTGTCCTGAAGTAAACCTATGGCAAGAAGCCATGAACGTCGAGATACAATCAATGTACTCGAGCGGAGTCTGGAAGCTTGTAGATCCTCCTAAAAGGGTATAACCTGTAAGGTGTAAATGGATTTATGAGAAAAAAAAATGAAGGTATTGATTATAATGATACCTTCTCGTCGATGATCATGCTTAAATCCATCTGAATCCTCATATCCATTGTTGGTTCTCTCGATTATGAAATCTGGCAGATGGACGTCAATACTTTTTTTCTGAATGGTAATCCTGAAGAGCGTTTTTATATGACTCAACCAGGCGGGTTCATGGAGAAAGTCCAAGATGGCAAGGTTTAAGAAGTGTTGTAGTCCATTTATGGACTAAAGCAAGCATCCTGATTCCATGAAACTTTCAAGAACTTCAGTTTTGAGCAGTTAATGGATGAACCCTTTATGTATAAGCTGATACATGAAGGAATGATGGTTTTTCTGGTCTTGTACATAGACGATATACTGCTAATTGGGAATGATGTAGGAAATTGTTTGATGTTAAGATTTGGCTTGCAAAGCAATTTGATATGAAGGGTCTTGGAGAAGCTGCCTTTGTCCTAGGTATTTAGATCTTTCAGGATCGGAAGAACAAACAAGTGACAGTGTCTCAAGCATCTTATATATATATATATATATATATATATATATATAAGGTGATGAATCGCTTCAGTATGCAAGACTCCAAGAAGGGATATCTTCCCTTTATGCATGGAGTTAGCCTCTCCAAAGAGTAGTCTCCCAAGATTCCTCAATAAGAGGAAGACGTGAGAAAGACTTCATATGCCTCAGCCGTAGGAAGTCTCATGTATGCAATGCTTTGTACTAGGCCACATATTTGCTACGTCGTAGGCGTGGTGAGTCGTTTCCAATCTAGTCTTGGAAATCGAGCATTGGAATGCTGACAAGCATATCCTTAAGTATCTTAGGAGAACAAGAAACTATATGCTTATGTATTTAGGTACTGACATGAATATAATGGGTTATACCGACTCTGATTTCCAAACGGGCAATGATTCTAAGAGGTCCATATCATGATCGATGTTCATCTTGAATGGTGGAGCAGTAATATGGAGAGGTATCTTACAATCTTGCATTGCTGATTCTAACATGGAAGCTAAGTATGTGGCAACTTATGAAGCTGCAAAGGAGGTTGTCTGGCTTAGAAAGTTCCTAAAGACTCTGGAAGTCGTTCCAGATGCTGACAAACCCATGACACTTTATGGTGATAACAGTGAGGCAGTAGCAAACTCAAAGGAATCGAGGACCCACAAAAGATCTAAGCACATAGTGTGGAAGTACCACCTCATCATAGAGATAATTCAGCGCGGAGATGTTGAAGTAACACACATATCAACGGTCAATAACCTGACAGATCCATTCACGAAAACTTTAAGCAATTAAGTCTTTGATGGTCATCTGTAGGGCATGAGGATACGAGATTGTGAATGTCTACTTTAATCAAAGTGGGATATTGTTAGAATTATGTCCATAAAGTATGATGTAATAACTATTTATAAGTAAATAATTATTTCTTTGACATTTATGTACTACTGAATTTTATGAAGAAATGGAAGTTTACTTTAATTAAAGTATGCTTATAATATACTTAAGTCCTAGAATTATTATCAGCGTAAGAAGAGTAAAGCATGAGCCGTCACTTTAATTAAATAGTTCAAAATATTATTCGTAGTTTTAGGATCGACTGGACAATCGAGTCCAATTATGACAGTTAGGTTGAACTAATTGTTGGGGGTTATGCCCTTAAAACATATGTATTAACATTTTGATATGAATTTATTGAAGATTACATTTTTCTTAAAATTGTTTTTCTAAATTATTGTTGAATAATTTATATAAATATCTGAAGATTCTATATACATTAATAAAACTATGATCTTGTATTAGTACGAGATGATTAAGATCATGAATAATGAATAAAATTATCATCAACATATTAAATTATGAAATCTTTAATGAATGGTTGCTAGTACAAATCACTAAGTATTATGAATGTGTGTGATCTAGACCTGGATCATTGATGTGGATAGACATATTTAGTGAAAATACTTTATATAATGAGATTATATATGATTGGGCCGATGTGTATTAATATCTTTATCAACGTATTGTTTATAATAAAAATTTAATACACATCAATTTGACGATCATATGTAGATCTGTCTCAATCCTGAGTAGTCATGAACTCCTATACATGTCTACTGGATCTTTTGATTCACTCGTTAAGGTTTGTTTGTAAAATAAACTAGTGACTTTTATTTTGGAGATTCAGTGATATGGATGGTTGTGAACATGATCTTACAAGATTTTGAATCCAAGTTTTCCTAACGGATCGTATAGTGGTTTCCTTAAGTGTTAATTTTGGAAATGAATGGTTATTGATCTCAAAATTATAATAAGATTATGAATTAGCTATTCACTAGTAGATTAATGGTACTTAAGGATCAAGTGGTAATTAGAAGGGTTAATGATAATTTTGACCAGTTCTAATTTATAAACTAATAATTTGAGGACAGAACTACATGAATTGATTATATCAGTGGATTATATGAGAATACTATGTAAATATATTCTATAATCACTAAGAGTTCAATTCCATATTTATAGTGGAGTAATAATGGAATTAATAAATAAGATTATTTAGTTAAAAAGTTCAATTAATAATTTGATTTATTGGAGCTTAAATTTATAGGTTCATGGTTCTCAAGTCACCTCTATGCTACGCAGTCTAGAGTGTGAATATTTTAAGACATGAGAAAATAACTAACTTGCAAATGAATTTTTATTCTGGGACAAGTACATAATTATGAGATAATTATGTGTAATTAATTAATTAAAAAGTAAATAATTATATATATATATATATATTTCAAAAAATTTATATATATAAATAATTATCGATTCTTTTTCTAAATTATCGATAAGTGAAATAAAATATCTAATTTATGAAATTAGATAATTAAATTATTATTAGATAATAATTTGGATCAATTAAATTTGTTATTTATGAAATAACAGATAATTTAGTTAATAGAGATAATCAGATATGTTAATTTTGAATTAACTAATAATCAGATATGTTAATTTAGTTGATAGAGATAATCAGTGTTGTGTGGCACTGCAGTTGTACACCATTATACAGTGAGTCCCGCTGTATTGGATAATTTGAAATTAAATATTAATTTTTAATTATTCATAAATATCTGATACGCCATTATCTAAAATACGATATAGATTTTATTCGAATGGTCTTAGTTGATGAATGAGTTGTGAATACAATTGCTCAGAGTGATTTTGCTCTACGATTAATAGTTAATCATATCTCTAAAAGAATGATCATCGCGTTCTTTTAAGAATCGTCTCACAAAAGTCATTCTCAGTATACCTCTAGATCACATGTGTTGAGAATATCTAGAGACAAAAAAAATTCTTGTAATATTTTACATGCCCACACATCTCCTGGTGCGTTGAGGATTGACTTAGAAGATCTTGGTGTGGATCCCAAGTCAATTGATTGTTGACGGTTTCGTGGGACAGAGGATCGATCGGTTTTGCAAGAACGCATGATTAAGACTATGAGAGGTATATGATTCCTAACCATATATGTTGTAGATTTAATATATAATGAATCATGACTGATTGAAAAAAGTTTTGAATAAAAAGTTTTTGTTGTTATCTTGGCGTTGAGCAATTTTTGTTTTATTAAAAGATTTAATTTTTATTAAAAGTTTAATTTTTTTTAAATGACCACGTGCCACACGCTTCCACCGTGATGACCAACTTTAATAGATGCGGGTCTTGGGGCATGTGAGTGGAGACTCTAACGATTGACCTAGACATGTTATGTAACATATTGAATAGACTAGTAACCAATTAGTTTAGAACAAAACCGTTTATGTAGCTATAAATCTAATCACACATTAAGAGTATTTTTGTAATTACCTTAATCCTGAGGTCAAAATGAAACTTAACTTAGTTAGTTGTGATCTTTGATATGCTAAATGAGTGAATTTGAATTGCCGGACAATACCTCGGCTATTGAGTCTGTGATTCAAATATGTTGGAGTTACGTGATTCATAGATATCTAATTCATGACGAGATTGTGGAAGCCAAAATACCACCTTATGCTTTATTGATGCGTGTGTGAATAAATAAACTTGGCCAGGCACTCGATAAGATGAATCATTGAATAAGACATTGTGAACTGTATGAGACATTTCATTGTTATGTCTTTAATACTCATAGTCAGTAAAAGAGGTGTAAAATAGTAATTTTCCATTCCAATCTTGTTACTAATATTCACGAAGGGTAGCATAATAAAATATTATGTGGATCGTGAAATGAAAACGTTTATTTGCACCAACAAAAAATGTAGCGCGCATGAATTAAGAGTTGATTCGATATCGGAGCTACACTGGAGTTGTACGATGTCGGGATTAAATAGGTCAGGAATTTATAAAGATAAATTTGTCGGGTATTTGAATCTCATAGATTTATTCATGTGGGTTCGTTCGTGATCAATTTAATTTATCTTTTTAAATTGATGAATTTGGACACAGTATTGGCTCTAGGAAAGATGTAAAAATCATAGATAGCATTATACAGGGAGATGAATTTTGGAAATTCAACATATAGGAGTATATGTGCAAATTCTATAATTATTATATAAGGAATTGCATTAGGGTTGCATCCCTATAAATAATCATAGTGCGTGATTATTCATAGCAGAAAAGAGTTTCTCTCCCCTCCCTCTATAGTTGATGTCGAAAATTATCAGAGGAAGAAGAAAAATTGTTTTTTCTTCCTCAGTTCTTTAGAGAGCTCACACTCTATTCCTAACAATATCCTTGCGAGATATACTTTTGAATCCTACGGGTGGTTGTTGGTATGAATATCAATTGAAGTTCTACGAATCTCAAGAACGAAGAACGCGAGGCAAATAATTAGATCCCGCCAAATAAGAATTTCTCTAATACAAGAAAATGTAAAAAAAATTCTATCTTTTCTAAATACGTTTATCTAAATATGTATGTTCTTGAATGATTTTATATTTAATTCAATTAAATATTTATTTTAAAAAATTTTGATATTCCACCCACGAACCGTTTGTGGTTCATTAATCTTGTTCTAAATCTAAAACTCGATCCAAAGAAATGAAAGCGTTCATACATCATATCTCCTCAGATGTGTTGCGTTCCACTGCTTCGAGAGGATCCACACCTTCACAGTTGGTTAGCCAATATGATCATCTACCCCCCACTACTTTTATGACATATGGCCCTTCCCAATTTGGACACATCTTGCCTTCATCTTCTTGCATGATCCGCTTTAGAACTAGCTCACCAGGCTGGAAACCCCTTGCTTTTACCCGTTTAGAGAAATAAGATCGTTTGCATTGGTTCTAATTGCCCAGTCTGATGAGGATCGTTTCCCCTTTTTTTCCTCCAATAAATCTAATTGTTTTTCCATAACTTTGAAGTTCTCTTCCGGACTGATCTCTGATGTTGCAGTCGGGCATCCAATTTCTACCGAAATGATTGCCTCTGCCTTAAATGCTAAAGCAAATGGGGTTTGTCCAGTCGTTTCTCGTGGAGTAGTGCGGTAAGTCCAAAGAACTAAAGATAATTCTTTAGCCCAGTTTCCTTTTATCGCTTCTAATCTTTTTTTTAAATCCTTCTAGGATAATTCAGCTTTGACATTTCTGCTTGACCATTTCCTTATGGATAATATGGGTCAAGTGTAAGGCTTTGATCTGCAATCCTTCATAAAAACTTTTGATGATTCTCCCGGTGAATTGCAGTCCGTTATCAAAGATTATGATTTTTAGAATTCCATATCTACACATGAACATATGATTTCCATACAAAGAAATTTTCTCACCTATTCTTCTTGAATTCTCGTCAGTTCTACCGCTTCTACCCAATCCGTGAAGTAGTCTGTTGCTATCAGTAAAAATTTATTCTAAGCTAGAGCCATGGATAACGGTCCAACTATATTGAGCCCTCATTGCATGAATGACCAGTGACTTGTAAGAGTTTGGAGTTCTTTTGGTGCCATTTAGGGGATGGGTGTGAACCTTTGGCATTTATCACATTTTCTTGCATACTCCTTCACGTTTTCTTGTATTCTAGGACAATAATGGCCCTCGTTTAAAATGGCCGTTTGGATTTCATGCTTGGGAGTTCAAGGAATTCAACAGGGATGCTTCTCAATCCTTGACTATTGATAGAAGATCCTAGAGTCGTTAGAGAATCCGCACGTAGAATTTCCCCTCTCAAAATTTTTTTATATGATACTCTTCCAATTGTTCCAGTAGTTGTTTTGTGCATTTGAGATATTCAGACATTTTCTCATCTTTGACGGCATAAATTCCAGTAATTTGGTTAGCCACTAATTGTGAAGCACAATAAATTCATATTTTTCTTACTCTAAATTCCATTGCGAGGCGGATTCCGGCCAGTAATGTTTCGTATTGCTCTTCATTATTTGAAGCTAAATGGTAAGACTTGTTATATGGTTTCTCAATGCGGGTTTTGAATCACGGCACTCGCTCCAGATCTTTTTTTATTTGACACTCCATCCACATATAATTCACATATATCCATTTGTAGGCTGATTTTAGTAATGCGAATTTGTTGCGATTCTCGGGACATACCATATCTCGTATTGACCAAGCTCCACTGCCCACTTGGCTAGTCTCCCTGTCAGATCTGGCGAATGCAGTACACTTCAGATTGGGCACGTAGTCGATACAATGATCGTGTGCACCTGAAAATATGGCTTAAGCTTTCGAGATGCCACGATCAGAGCTAGGATGATCTTTTCAATTTTCTTGTACATGCTTTCAGCTTCCGCCAGGCAGCATTTGCTAATAAAGTATACAGGCTTCTGTGATTTTCCTTCTTCCCTTACTAAAGCTGCATTGACTGCCGCTTTCGAAACCGCCAAGTATTCATTCGGTTCTGATTTTGACAGAATGAGAGCGAGGCCAAATATTATTTAATGGCTTAGAAGGCTGCTTCATAGTCTTCGTCCCACCTTTGAGCTGAATTCTTTCTGAGTCTTGAGAAAAATTGTTTGCACTTGTCTGTTGATCTAGCTAAGAATCTCTTGATTGTTGTCAACTTTCCCGTAAGGCTTTGTAGATCTTTTAGGGTTGTTGGAGTTTTCATTTCTATGATCACATTTACTTGGCATGGATTAATTTATATTCCCCTTTGCATAACCATGTGTCCGAGGAATTTTCCTGCCTTGACTCCAAAAGCGCACGTTTCAGATTTAGTTTCATGTTGAACTTTCACAATTCTGAAAAGGCCTCCTCCAAATGCATTATATGATAATTACGGTTAATTGACTTAACCAACATGTCATCCACATAAACTTCCATTATTCGTCCGATCTGGTTCTGGAATATGTGATTCACCAAGCGCTGATATGTTGCTCATGCATTCTCTCAACTCGAACAGCATCACTTTATAACAGTAGATGCTGTGATCAGTTATAAATGATGTCTTCTCTTGGTCTGGTGGGTACATCTTCACTTAGTTGTACCCGAAAAATACTTCCATGAAGCTTAATAGTTCATGCCCCGCTGTTACATCAATCATTTGATCGACTTGTGGTAGCAATAGTCATCCTTAAGACATGCTTTGTTGAGATCCATGAAGTCTGCGTAGACTCTCCACTTTCCGTTCTTCTTTTTTACTAGTACCACATTAAACAACCACTCCAGATACATCACCTCTCTGATGAAACCTGTTTTTGTTAATCAATCGACTTCTGAGGTGAAGGTTTGTCTCTTTTGTTTTACGAGTTTTGCACGTGGATCTATGTTCAAGTGATGATATATTGTTTCTCCACTAATCCCTGGCATGTCGGTCAAGGTTTCTGTAAACACGTATGCGTTCATTTTTAAGAAACTGATCAACTCTTGCCATTCTTGATGGGACAACGTTGCTCTTATCTCAGTTGTTTTCATATTTTCGTTGAGCTTTACCTCTATCAATTCCTCAGTAGCTTCGTACTACGGCCCCTCCTATTCGGTCAAGCTGTTTTGCGGCTTTTTAATTGTTGTTGTTGTAGGTTGACTGGCCGTTATCCTGCTGAGATTGCTGCTTTTCTGTCTGCATCCAAAGTAATGACCGTGCAGCATCTAGTTATGACTTAATCTCCTTTAATTGTTCGTGTTCCATCTAGACTTATATATTTCTGCGTTTGATGGTACATTGATGTCACCGCTTTCATTTTGTTGATCCATGACCTCCCCAATATTGCGTTATATGGGGAAGGCGTGTTTTGACCGCAAATTCTATGAGTTAGTTAAATGGCTCTGCTAACACTAGGATGGAAAGTGTTCCTTCTAAGTACGTTATTTTTTCGTTAAAATCCACCAATGGTTGCCCTGGGTTTCATAGCTTTTCCGCTTCTATCCCCATTTTATCCATAGTTGAACAACATAAGACATTTGGAGAGCTATTGTTATTCACCAAGACTCTCCTCAGTAAGCAATTCCCCACCTTAAAGGAAATCACTAATGCATCATTGGTAACTTGTAAATCTTCTATGCGTGTTGAATATTATGGGAGCCACTTTTGAATTTTTCTGCTCTTCTTCTGTACAGTTGCTCTTTTGCAGTACTGTTTTCTCTCTTTAAGGCTAGCTCCTTCCAATTTCGTCAAAGTTATTATGGTGTCGACTATGCGTAGAGGTTCTGTAACCTTTTTCTGCTCTATATCTATTTATGCCTTTCTACTATTTCGCTTAGCGACGTACTATCTAAGATGACCTTTGCTAACAAGTTCTTCAATGTTATCATTTAACTAATAGCAGTCTTTGGTCATATGCCCATTAATTTTGTGGAACGAGTAATATTTATGCTTGTCTTTCTTTGCAGGTTCTCTTTTAATAGGTGGTCGCCTCTTCAGCCACGACTCATCTTTTATGGCCCACAAAATCTGATTTACTAGAATGGTGAGTGAAGAATAATCTTTCTCCCTTCGGGTAACCCAATTAGGCCCCATTGGTCTTTTGTCTTGCCCATTTATTTCTCATCCATCTTTGCCCCTAGGTGTTTCAATATTTCTTTTGGTATTGCTACTCGAGGTTGCCGCTAACTGCTCTACCAGTCACATCATACTTCTTCTTTCTTCTTTGAGATTTATGTAGGTTTAGGCCCTATGGAATCTTTTTGTCATCGTGAGCGGTTTTCCATTGGACAAATCTTCAAACAAGGAAGATTGCCCATTTCTTCTTTAAACCGCTGGGTGTATTCACGCAGTGATTCTCCATTCTTTATTGAAATTTTCAGAAGATATTTTGAGTCCTCTGTGGCGGATCGATATGTCACATTCTGTTTCAAGAAGATAGAAGACATGACATAAAGTTAATTATAGAACAAGGGGGAAGATGTACCATTTTAGAGCATTACCGTTTAGGCTTGTTGGGAACATTCTGCACGTGAGCGCGTCTTCATGTTGGTAGAGAGTCATCATTTGTCAGAACCTTCTTAGATGATCAATTGGATCTGCCTTCGCTGTATAATATTTGAATTTGGATGGTACGAACTTCTGAGGAATAGGGGTTGACAGGATTTCTGGAGTTAACGGGGTTTGGGTAAGCGAATCCAAATCCACTTTAGTCGTAGTACCCAGTCTTTTGGCATCCGCCATCTTTCTTTCAAGCATTTTCTCAATATCATGCTCTGTTAGCCTTTCTTTTACTCCATGATTTCCTTCCGCTCCGTTATCAACACTCTTCATTCAATTCTTGATCATTATTCAAGCTCTGTCCAGCATGGCTTCTTACCGCGACACCTTGGCTCTCGTGCATACCTCTCGAAGAAGTTGGCTCATTTCATTGCGGGTTCGCATAACTTTCCGTTGTAGGGTAACAACCTGATCTTGTAGTCTGTGCAGAGTTGTGTGTAGGGTTTCGACCTTATGGTTCTCCAACTCTGTGATCTTGGCTAGTATGGTTTTGAGGATGGTCGATACATCATAATTCCTGTGTTCATGATGACTTTACGGGTTGTTCCTGCTCCCAGCGTTACGAGCGACACTTGATCTTGTTCTCGACATCTTCGATGCTTCTTATTGATAAAGTTTTATCTCTTTGAGTCTCCTTTCAATTCTCAACGAGAGCACCAATTTGTAAGGAAATTCTTCCTTTACTAAATTCGAGTGATCGAATTCAAGAATAAACTTTGAAAGTTAAAAGAATTGAGACAAAATCAGTAAAATTGTATTCACTTCGATCGAATTACCTCGTTTTGATGCATAGGGAGGTATATATTGGTATTTTCCTCCATGGCCATTTTAGAACCGTTTAATGGTGATATAAAAAATATTTATTGTTATAATGGCCGTTGATCAAATCACAGAGATAATGATAACTGCCGCTATCAGATTTGATTTACTTTTTACTGTCACGTCACATCTCTTTTCCTTCGTCTTCTTTATGGTCCTCTTCTTGCCACCCTTGGCGATCGCTACTGCATTAATTAGCCATCCCTGTACATCCTTGATACTAAATATATGTCTATAATATTTTAATCATATCAAAACTTTACTTTGTTATGGTAGAATTTTAAGTTTTCTTTTTAAATATAAGTTTACATTGAATGAAACTATATTACTGAAAAGTGTATTGTCATGCCCATAAAAGAAGCAAAAACAATTTATTTGTTCATTTTTTACCTAAGTGATTATGAAAGTAAGTAGAGTTGAATCTGTTTAGATTAGAAATGTGATTTTACACTGAAAACATAGGAAGAAACATCCTATGAAGATACATATAAATTTAATTTCTATATAAATAAAGCAAGTAAAAAAATTGAAATGAAACGTGAAAGAAAAGTCGAGGGAGAGGGACATTGCGCCCAATAAGGTTATATAAATGAACAATGGCTAAGCAAAAGCTTTAAGAACACTAAGGGATAGCTCAGGGTAGGGGAACGTAAGGTGTCAGTAAAACCACATAAATTAACAAAACCGACTGAATCAGACCGAATCACAACAGTTCGTTTGATTTGGGCATTTTATGCAGTTCAGTTAGTTTTAATTTCATAGAAAACATACGGTTCAATTCGTTGAGCAGTATTTAAGAAAACCATATCGAATTCAACCGAATCGCATTAATTTTACCCTTTAATCTTAGTTTGCCCCCTTTAAAATAATTCATGCCTCGCCCCTGACTGCCACAAGGACAACACCTAGCCCTCTCCCTCATTCAAACACCATGCTAGCTAGATCGTCACCTCAACTCGCAACTCTCCGTTCCTCCTCTCACGACGAAGTGTTACCAGAAGGTCCAGGACGATGATAAACTATTACCAGGAGGTCCAGGACAATGTCGACACGTCATGTACTTAATTAGTTTTTTTTTTGTAAGGAAGTCACAAGAAAAATCGACAGCACCTCCCCAAAAACATGATAAATCCCTTATACACCTGTAAAAAATAGTAATGTCAAGAAAATTCAACTGACTATTCAGAATCTAACAAACAACATAATCTCAAATTCTGACTACAGTTAGTGTAATGTGTAATAAGAACTATGTAAACCAGTACAAGTTCACTAAATGTAAATTAAACAACTTGAAAAAACTTGACAAAATTAAGCATAATCGATCATGTTAATGTTTAGATTCAAATTCATCAACTTCATTGTCATCATGTTAATGCTTAGATTCAAATTCATCAACTTCATTGTCATCGCCATCGCCATCTTCATCTTCATCTTTATTTCATCTTCATCGACGATGTTCTCTTCCTCATCCCCTTCACCTTCACCTTCATTTTTATCTTCATATCTCTGTCGTCTTAGCTCTAACTCAGACTACAATTATACATAGGCAAATTGAAAGCTAGGGATTCAAATTTGCATATTTTGATGTGACATTAAAAAATTGAGAAGATAGTTTGTGATTTTTTTATCCTTCTCTTTTATCTTTGATCTTTCCTTCATCATTGCCTTCACCATCTTATCCCACGTAGTCAAGATTTTATCAAAGATGACCTTTTGTAGAGCCTCAGACATGCACAACATGTTGGATGTACATGTCATCCTCACCTGCACGCATTGTCATAAAGCACGTTAATGTAAAATGCAATTATACTTACATATAATCACAAGATTTAAACTGATAACTCATATAATCAATGTTCGCTTGGAGAAGACCCTTGACCGTGACATCACTAGAATTCAACAAGCTCACTTCCACCACCTAGAAGTAGAAGCATTACATGCCAGGGTGGTAGTGTAATGTTAGCCACAATCTTCCTGTCTAGGGTCGTTCTTGCATTATTTGTTGCCTATATCAATTAGAGTAAAAATTCACATCCCATATCAATTTTATACATACAGTCCAAAGATAGAATTAATTAACTCACGATTAGTACCATTGAAGATGAATGTAGATTAGCCACGTCATATGACAACCACTATTTTCAGAATTGATCATAATCGTTATCAAAGCAATTGATAACAAATGATGTTCGCCATCCTTGAATACCAATTGGAACATCTTCATTGGAGTATTATTGATCATATAACATTGACACCGTCCATTTTTCTTGAACAATTTTAGTTTTAGATCTCAAACTTTGTCGTGATACACGCTCTCCTAAGTGTGGAAAGGCAAGAAAGATTGGAGATGCAGTAGTCGGAAAAAAAAAAGAGAAAGAAAGAAAAGAAAGCTGAATAATACTTTTTGATTAATTAAAACTAAAAAGTCAAAAAAGAGTTTAAGTATAATAAAGAGAGAATAAGGAAAAGACTAAGCTAACCCTCAAACTAATCTACGGTTTGTGGATAAGT
This sequence comes from Datisca glomerata, assembly GCA_003255025.1. NCBI lineage: Eukaryota > Viridiplantae > Streptophyta > Magnoliopsida > Cucurbitales > Datiscaceae > Datisca > Datisca glomerata. The sequence continues at coordinate 1,145,877 of QANY01002235.1, forward strand.
TTGTCTCTAAGGAAAGTGAAATGAGAAGTAGCAAGAGGTTTTGTAAATAAATCTGCCAACTGATGAGAAGAAGAAACATGATGCACAAGGAGATCCTTCTTTATAACTCTCTCACGCATAAAATGATAGTCGATCTCCACATGTTTAGTATGTGCATGAAGAATCGAATTTGAGGCAAGATAGATGGTAGAAGTATTGTCACAATAGAGGATATGTGGATGAGGTAAAAAACATGAAAGTCACGAAGGATCTACCTCAGCCAGATTAATTCAGCCGTGGTGTTGGCTAAGGCTTTGTATTTAACTTCGGTTGATGAACGAGCAACTGTGGGCTGCTTCTTGGCACTCCAGAAAATATGATTTGCTCTAAGAAATATCACAAATCCAAAAGTGAACCGTCTATCTAAAGGATCATCAGCCCAATCAGCATCACAGAATGCCTGCAAGGAAAGAGATCCTGGTTTGAAAACTATACCATGATCTATAGTGCCAAGAACATATCTCAAAATGAGTTTAACAGCAGCAAAGTGTGTAACGGTAGGAGAATGCATGAATTGACAAACTTTATTAACAGCAAAACTAATGTCAGGTCTAGTAAAAGTCAAATACTATAGAGAACCAACCAAACTCCTGTACAGATTGACATCAGCTAAGGGATTACCAGTATGACTATATAGAGGACATTTAGAGGAAGTAGGAGACAAACTAGTTTTAGCATTCATTATACCAGCCTTTAAAATAAGATCTTTAGCATATTTATGTTGGTTTACAAATATACTAGACGAGGTTCTATGTGTCTCAAGACCTAAGAAGTATGTGAGATTACCTAAATCAGTCACGGCAAAAGTATGCTGCAAATTATATAAAATTTTGTCAATGAAAACAGTAGAGGTACCACTAATGATAATATCATCTATGTATAACAAAATATATGTCAGAGAAGTAGATGAAGAATGTATAAAAAAAGACGTTTCAGCATGTGAGCCTACAAAGCCAATAGATATAAGATGAGTAGTAAATTTCTCAAACCATGTCCTAGGAGCCTATTTTAAACCGTAAAGAGATTTGTTTAACTTGCAGACATGAGTAGGATGAGATTTATCAATAAAACCTTGAGGCTGAGTCATATAAACCTCTTTAGATAGAGAAGCATGCAAGAAAACATTTTTGACATCTAACTGTCGTAAAGGCCAATTATAAGTAACTACAAGAGAGAACAAAATAAACAAAGTAGGCTTCTTAATAACAGGACTAAAGGTCTCTGTGTAATTTAAGCCAACCTGTTGCTGAAAGCCTTTGGCAACAAGCCTTGTTTTATGCCTAGCAACGGTATCATCAGGTTTATATTTAAGTTTATAAACCCACTTGCAACTGACAACATTCATATTCAAGGGTAAGCGAATAAGATACCAAGTATTTTGAGACATTAGAGCATGATATTCATTTTGCATAACCCGAATCCATTCAGGACACTTACTGGCAGCACTAAAGGAAGTGGAACGTGTTTGTATGGATGTGTGGAGTGCCGAACAGTCTCAGAATTAGTGGGCATTAAATTAACAGGCAAATTAGTATTTAAAGATGTAGAAATATCAGAAACAGCGGCAGATTCAACAGCATTCAAACCATAATCAATATGGCCAACAGAAGCATCATTACGAGGTGAAACAAGAGGCAAAATAACATCATTTACAGCAATAACGAGTATAGATTCAACATAACCAGAATGTCCAGAAATATCATATAAACCCGTAGGTAGATCAGAGGATACAACAGGAGAAACTGTAGGCTCAACATTGTTTAACTCAAAAGATATAGCAGTTTGCAAACCAAAATTTATATCAGCAGAAACATGAGATGAAAAACCATATTTATTATGAGATAAAGAATGCAGAAAGGGCAACAAAGAATCATACCTTGGTGTATAACTACCAACACTAGTGGAAGGAAGAGTGACAACCTTACCAATTAGACTTGATGCATAAGGAAAGGTGGATTTATCAAAGAAGACACTTCTTGAAGTGTAAAACTTTTTATTTTCCTTGTCATAGCATATGTGCCCCTTTTGCTCTAAGGCATAACCTAAAAAGATGAATTGAGTAGATTTTGGATAGAATTTATGCTTCATGTATGATCTTAAATTAGGGTAACAAGCACAACCAAAAATCCTTAGAAGTTTATAGTCAGGTAATTTTCCAAACTAACATTCAAAAGGAGATACACTATTAGTGATAGAGCTAGGCATTCAATTAATTAAATATGTAGCAGTAATAAAAGCAAAATTCCAAAAAACATTTGGAAGAGAGGCATGATGAAGCAAAGTTAAGCCAGTTTCAAACAATATGAAGATGTTTCAACTCAACAACTCCATTTTGCTTAGGGGTATAAGCATAAGATCGTTGGTGAGCGATGCCATGATCAGTCAAGAAAGATTGAAAAGAAAAACTTGTATATTCTCCACCACTATCGGTTCTTAAAATTTTGATCAAACATATTTTCAACTAAAGGCTTAAAACTTTTTAAAATAGTTAGAACCTCAGTCTGTTGAGTAATAGGAAAGATCCAAGAATATCGAGAGAAATCATCAATGAAGACAACATAATACATGTGTCTAAGAATGAATATCGTGGGAGATGGACCTCATACATCGTTGTAAGAAGCTCAAGAGGATATTGAGAAATACAAGTAGAGACAGGAAAGGGAAGTTGTGTCATTTTATTCGTAATACAACTAATGCAAACACAAAGATCATTATCAAACCGATTACAAAGGATATGAGCAGTATGCAAGATTTTTAGAACTATAGTGTGAGTGGGGTGTCCTAAACGAAAATGTCAAAGAAGATTAGGATACTTTGATCCATAGCAAGCAACATGAGAGTTAGACAAGCAAGAAGGAATGAGGTAGAGGCCATTTATGCTTGGTCCCTTATGCAAAATGACCCCTGTTGTTTTGTCCTGAATACAGAAAAATGGAGCATAAAAAATAAACAGACAATTGTTATCTAAACAAAATTGATAAACAGATAAGTGATTTGATGAGATATTGGGAACACAAAGAACTTTAGAAAGATTAAAAGACATAGTTGGAGTATTGAGAGTAGAAGAACCTGTGTGAAAGATTGATAGGGCATGTCCATTGCCTATAGAAACATTTTCATCTCCAAGATACTCAATAGGTGTAAAAAGAGTACTCAAATCAGGAGATAAATGGGTATTACACCTAGAATCTGTGAGCCAAACTTGCTGGTCACTGTGTGAAGAATTGGGAATGGAGGTTGATATGGCATTGAGATGTGGAGGAGGTGTCCTGCCTTAGAAGAGTAATTTGAGCGATGATAATAGTCAATAGCACTATGACCCATTTTATTGCAATTTTGACATTGGATTTTATTGGGCTGAGGATGAAAAGAAGTTTCAGATGAAAAATTAGCATTTGGTTTGTAATTGGAGGCAGTTGGGGCAGGGGGTGGTCCAAGAACAGAGGGTGTGTTCTAGTTTGGGTTAGAGTTCCAGTTTGGGTTCCTACCAACTCTTCCAAAATTGAAAGTTCCTCTATTAAATTTAAATTTGTTACCTATGCCTGAATTGGTTTTTGTTACAGAATCCCCTTCTTCTTGAACCTGCTCTATTATTTGAGAAAGACGCCGTAAGAGCTGTGTTCTGAAATGCCGATTCTTGCCCTTTGTGCTGTGACTCCAAGAAACGCTCTTTGGACTTAAGAATTAAGTGAAGTTCTTCCAGACCAAATGGCTCTGCCCGTGCTTGAATCAAAGTCCGTAGCATATTGTATTTTGTGGGAAGACCATTGATTGAGTATATGAGTATATCCTCATCTTCAGTATGCACTGAGACAACCGACAATTTATCAATAATCTCCTAAATTCACCGTATGTATGCATCAATAGTTTCTCCTGTCTTCTTATTGATGGTTTGAAGATATGATTTTAACAGTAGTATGTTTGTTTGGGACACTGAGGCGAATCGTTCTCAATCGCTTCCCAGACTTCTTTCAAAGTTTTGCAGCCAACAACATATGAGAGAGCAATTTGAGAAAGAGTTGCATTGATGAGAGTTAGAAGAGTCTGATCTTGGGCAACCTAAATATTGAATTTAGGGTTCAGCTCCATAGCTTTCTCTGTTCTTGATAAATCTTGGGGAATATTGAATTGAACCGTCTATGTATTCGAACACCATATGGGCCTTGAGTATTGCCGAAATCTAAAACTTCCAGAGCACAAAATTTGTTGAATCAAGACGAACAAAAATTAAATTGAAAATATTTGAAAGCAAGAAAATGGGCGAGTGTGGGATTTTCAGAACTGAGAGATGAAGTTGAGATTTGGGTACTGTTATTGAGAACATCTTGAGTCATGGAGGAAGTGGGTGTAATTTTGATGTTGTTTTGCTCATAGATTTGAGACTGATTTTATGAATAGGTTTGATGACTAATTCCCATTACTGCAAGATCTAGAATTTCAGAGGATGTGTCTTATGGATTGTTGGCCATCGATGAAGACGATGGTCAATTACAGCTCTGATACCATATGAAAAAGGCAAGAAGGATTGAAGAAAAAGAAAGTTGCTGGGATTTTGGAGAAGCTAAATAATACTTTTGATTAATTAAAACTAAAAAGCCAAAGAAGAGTTTAAGTATAATAAAGAGAGAACAAAGAAAAGACTAAAGCTAACCCTCAACTAATACAAAATAAATCTTAGCCTTTAACACTAAGTATCATGCTCTTCCAGCAAATCCTTCTAACAATACTCTCTAATCATCAGCAGGTATATTGTCAGTGTAGTATTCAGGCAACTCTTCAATTCCCCCAAGGATACATATTGATCTACAAGTCACAAAGTCCTAGTTACGTCCTTAAATAAATAATCATAATTGGAGGGGCCATAATATAAATGAAGATCAAATAAAACACATACCTCATTCAACTTGACAAATCAAAGTTTCACACATGATTTTTTTGATGTCGTGAGCGTCATGTATTTCATCAATATCTAACCAACATAATGCTTTCGGGAATGTATTCGCCCTACCAGCCGGTTTGTTCAGTGGCAAATACGGTAAATACTTGCACATTCACATCTCCAAACTCTTCAAAAGCCTCTTGTCCCACACTCTTACCACATTATATTGCATCTATAATACAGTATAAGACTAAAAGACTGCACCACCCCAATTGTATTCACGTATCTCATTTATTTTCTTCAAGCTTAATCCTTTTTAGAAGTGTAAACTCATATGTCTTATATTTTCTATAAATCCAATCATAACATTTTCCCCGCATTCTAAGACTGGTTTATAAATTAAGTTGTGCATTACAAACTTCTTGAAAATTTCTAGGTCATAATCTAAGTGTCTTCCAACAATTCTAAGTCCACTTATTGCAATAGAATTTAAATGGGTCATGGTCAAATCGTCCACTTCATCTGGATAAAATGTGTGTAGTATCCCACCATTTCTCAGCTAGGCTTTATAACAAAATCTGATTGCATTACCCCATTTTTAAAACACTGGTTTTTGCTATTTTTTTAAATATTGTATTGAATTTAATAATAAAAACTGTAAATGAAAGTCTTGTTCTCACATCCAACCTTGGTCACATTGTTGGAACAAAACTGTCATACATATTTATATCAATATATAAATATTTGGTACATGAATCCGTGATCTGACATGATCTGATATATGAACTATCTTATTTATATATATAGAAAATATTATCTATAGATAGAAAATTTTCTTGTTATGAAATCAAAGAAAGATATTTTAAATGGCTCATATGTGGTGACTTGGAATAAACATTTCTTCATAGAGAAATGTAATAGCAATTTCTTCCTAGAGAACATAAGAGGATATAATAAAAAATATTGACGGATTCCTACGTGATCTAAATAAATATGAAAATAAAATAAAAAAATCTACTATTCTAATTTCATTTTTATCGAATTTAAATATCAAAATGATGGATATAGTTATTATTCAATGAGTTAGGTCCACTTATTTTTTATTTTCTCTAAATCGAGACTCATCTTGATTCCTACAAACATTTCCCAGAAGTCGATTTTCAAGGTATGTTAAATCTATTCACTGGAGGATGAAAAATATTTAGAATGATGAAAACACAAGCAATTGTGTGTAAAGGCGTCAAAATTCATTGATTTGTATAATAAGAGGGGTCAAGTTAGCTATTTTTCAAAGTATGACTAAATTGGCTAAGAAAAATCTATAAAGGGGTGATAGCAAAACTTGACGTATTTTTTGAGTTAGTGTGATGTGAGTTGTTTTGTTCGTTTCAAAAACGAACGAGACAGTTTTTTTTGTTCTGTTCTTTTAAAAAGACTACTTAAAAAAAATTCTTTTACCTAATCCTGTTAAATTTCATTTATCAAGACTGTACATATAAGAATGACTAAACTGTTGAAACGTCTCTTATAGTTTGACGTACATTTTAAAATGACAAAATTACAAAAACACCTCCTATAATTCTTACATTTAGGAATGATAAAATTACAAAAACACATCTTCTAATAATTTAAGCAGGATCGGGCTAGGATTAAGGCAACTTAGATTTAGAACTCGAGCTGTTATTTTAGAAGGACCCTCCTTAAAAAAGAAACTTCATATGTATATAAAATATCATTGCTCAACATATTTATTACACTACCAAATTTGATCATTTCAACCTCAATCAATTGCTTTTCAATTGCCAACGTTATTCTTCATCTTTTTCTTTTTCTTTCTCTTTTTATTTTCTTTTTCCTCTCTCATTATTAGTTCTCTTCTCCTTTAAACTTTCTCTTTTCACACTCACATTCTCTTTTATGTCACCATATGTCCAAAATTTCTCACATGGGTCACTCTTAATTCTATTTATCCAAATAATTAAAATATAAGGTGTTCTTCCAAACTATCTTTCAATAGTTTTGTTATTTTACACCTCTCTCTCTACACACATATATATAAATACAGGCGTATACATCTATATATATATATATATATTAATGTTTTTTGCTACATTTATTTTTTACTTTAAATATACCTACTAGAAATTTTATCTCGGATATGAAAAATTTAAAAGAAACAATCCTAACTAATCCAATCTCAAAGAAGAGTTCTTGACAGATTTATTACTACTAATAAATCAAAGTGACAACTCAAAAGTGAAATGTACTAAATAACTGATCTCACAAAATAATAAAATTTTAATAGATTTACCGAATTCCAATACTAAATTTAATTAGTCAATTTGTATCTCCAAAAATAAGATTTAAAAAAACAGTGTTTAATCTTATACCAAAACTTTTTGGTTATTTTTTAATACAACTTTTTGGGTTAAACTTGAATAATTTAAGAGTTTTTCGCCTAGGACTCCAAAAATTTTTGAGCCGCCCCTTGATTGAAACTATGTGGAAATAACAAAAAAAAGACACATTTGAAGGAGTGATTTAAATAAATGGACAAAACACTTTAAAATTAAAGAGAAAAAAAGGAAAATTTGGGGGTTGGTGAATCATGTTGGGTGAAATTATGTTTCCTCTTTTTTTTTTCTTTTCTTTTTTACTTTTTAATTACGCAAGTATCTGCCCTGACATTTTTTCTGGACAGTGAATCAGACGCAATAGTGGGATTTGCTTTACGAAACTCGGGTCAAACTTCAATGCTGTGAGTTTTTCTTCCAGCATTGATGCTAAGTAAATGTAGGCCATCAGATCTTTTGAGATAGATCTAGGTCGTTGGATGTATTTAAGGGCTTTGAACCTGCTTAGCCGGTCACTCACCAAAGCTTCATTTCCACTTCTTCTTCGTGGAAAGCTTCATTGAAGCTCTCTTCTCTAGGGCACAAACGATTTCCACCCAATTTCCAGCCTCTCGCTCTCTCTCTCTCTCTTCGTCCTCCAAACTCTCTTTCTTCGTCTCTGTGCGTCCGTCGTCCAGGTCCTCTATCCATAGTCGGCTCTCTCTCTCTCTCTCTCTGCGTTCGTGGTCGGTTCCTCCTCTCCCTCTCTATTGTCGGTGATCTCTCTCTCTTTGTCTCTCTCTTTTTCTCTCTTTCAGCTTAAGGCACTATGGTTGTGAAATAGCTGGTTTCTGGATGAAGTATGTTTCTCCCTTCGCGGCCAGAAGCTAGGACACGAGAAAGGTATGCTCTTCTTTCAATCTCTCTCACCATCTTATTTTTTGTTAATTTCAGTCTGCAATATGTGTGTTTCTCCCTTCGTGAACGAACAAAAGTTAGGGCACGCGAATGAATTTTGGAGATGCTTAATGTCTGAGTTGATTCTGAACGCTAGGAGATGGTTAATGTCTGAGTTGATTCTGAACGCTAGGTTATGCTTAATGTCTGAGTTGATTCTGAATGCTAGGGCATGCGATTAATTTCTTCATGTCTCATTTGATTCTGAACGATTAAAATCTGCTTGAATGAATTTTGGAGATGCTTAACTATAGTGTTTTAGGTTATGGCTAACTATATATGGATGACATAACTAACTACGAATCGTTATAATTGAATTTGCAATGTTTATTCAACTTTCTGAATATCAATAATATTTTGCTTGATACCTTATTTTACAATGTTTTGCTATATAGAAATAATTAAATGAAATAGATGAGTAAGATATCAGACATTGCATAGTCAAATGCAACTTTTATAAGGTCTTGCTGTTAAAAGAGGAAGAAGATACTCTCTAATCCTTGTCTTGTCCCATTTAGGTAGTTAAAAATAAATGTTAACTCAGTAAGATGAACGTTTACTTTTATATTTGGCACTAAGAAGGCAGTAGCAGCACGAATATAATGATATATGATATTTCACTTTTTCTGGCACATACATAGTCATTCTAATATAATCGAGTTTATCGATCATGCCTAGTTGCCACCATTGTAGCACATGTTATTTGAATTTTTTAAACAGTTGTATGTTTATTGAATTCCATAAGGATTCTTAATGACTGAATTTTACCATATTATACTTGCCGAAAAATACTCCATAATTTGTGTCGTCCGCAAAAAGGGTATGCCAACATCTACTTTCTTTAAGTTCTTCTTAATCTACTTTCAAGCAGGAAAGATAGCTAGAGAATGAAGATGTGTGTGTGTGTGTGTGTGAGAGAGAGAGAGAGACTTTATGGGGTTGTGGTAGTATCTGTCAGGGATTCCAACTAGATGAAGACAGTGAATAGAAAAGCATCTTATTGGGTCCCTCTATAATGAAAGGAGTTTTATATTTTTAGCTTGTCTAGAATATATTTTTGATATCTTGTGCGTTTTAACTTATTGGTTGGGATGGGCAGTATCGTCATGACTTGTATTTTCACCCAATTATAAAAGTGTCTCCTTATTTTTGCAGGTGAAACCTCTTGATTATTGGTTATCAATAGAGACGACTTGTCGGCATTGAGAAAGTTGTTAGTCATTTACTTATAGAATGTGAACTCGTATAAGAATTGTTGTCTCAATATCATTAGCCTGAACTGGATTTATTTAATCAAATGGAACTTGCTATGTTGTAGACTAGTTTCTCATTTTTTGCCTTTTTCATGTTTCTATATGGAATATTATAGTTTGAAGGAGATATTACTTGAGGTTGTTTTCTTTCATGGAAACTATGTTATTTCATATGTATGTTTGTTATTAGTTTAAAACCATTGTACATGTTATCCTTCAAGTAATCAAATAAAAGGGAAAGTCATACTTTAGAGAGAACTACATTATCATAATTTTTTATATGATTATAGAGATTTGGACATCTATTGAGTTTTTAACTAGCTTACCTACGTGGTAAAAATTTACTAATATGATTCTTTTAACATGATAAATTGTGAAAAAACTTGGATAAGAGCATGTTACAACTAGATCAACTAAGTTTCTTGCATTCTTTAAATTCTTTACACATCATGTTTATTATCTACTAAGTTAATATATGTCACTTCCAATTAATTCGTTATCTAAAATAATCATTAAAACTGATTAATAACATAATAGGGGCTGATGTATACTAGAACATAACATTGGTATTCCATTATAAATAGTATCAGGAATAATAATGTTAAGATGACATTATCATATGACTAAATTTGATTATACTAACATATATTTTAGATGGCTAACACAAATGTCAACGTGAAGAAGGTACAAAATGTTTTCTTTGTATACTTGTAAGTAATTAATGAGATCATTAATTTAATGTTACTTATTTTCATATAAAGGGTTACAATGTTAATGTGGTTGCTTAAAACTAAAACAGTGTGAAAGAATGTGTTAAAATGAGGGCGCCAGATGAAAAGATTAGTGGCCATGAAGTAAGTATGTTTAAACAAATATTACATGATTACATGGAATTGATAAATTTTGATTGTAATTTAAGTGAGTTTCTGATATGCAGAAACAAAAAGATCTAACTTTAAAGTGGAAAAGTATGACGAAGGAAGCCAAACTCAATTATTTGAAGGAAAATGAAATTCATTCCATTGGAAGCGAAGTGGAACAACCTGGTCCTAGTCATCTAAGAAGGCCTGCCTCTAAACGGAGTTGCTCACATGTTTTACACCCGAGAAATTTACGGATCTTGTTGTAAATTCCGATGAGGGGAAGAGGAGAGCGGTCGTGGAAATGGGATTCGGTGGGTTGTTGGATATTAAATGCCATAAGCTGAAGAGGAACTTCTTGCATCAACTATTAGGTTGCTTCGATCCAGCCACATGCACCTTGAATGTCCATGGGTCGACATTCAAAGTCACACAAATGATGTGACTTCTATACTGGGCATCTTTGACGATGGGCAAGAGATCAAATTTGATGGTGATGTGATTGAGATAAAAGATCTAAAGGCGAAGTGGGTGAACGCCAAAGGTGATATTCTGGTGAATGCATTGTCGAAATTCTTGATTGGGGAGACTGACAGTGACTACTGGAGGCAAGCGTTTGTGTTGTACACTGTAGGGTTTTGTTATCTCCTCGATCAAAACCAATCGTCGGTCATTCATGGTTGCACATTATGAAGTCACCCTCGACCATCCAACAGAAGAATTGGGCTTCTGCTTGTTTTAAAGATTTTGTGGATGGTGTCGCGAGGTATTAAAACAACCACTACCATAGTATTACCAGATGCTTGTTATTTATACAGGTAATATATTTAGTGTACATTGGTATTGCATTATAATATATATATATATATATATATATATATATATATATATTTACTAATAAGTTCATTTTGATGCAGCTGTTTTATCTGGAGAAGTTGGCATATGCTGCCAACATAGTCTTTCCGGAACCAGCCTTCGCCACTAAAGTGGAACGACAGGGCCGTTGAAAAAATGATTTATTTTGCAAAATCAATGGGAGGAGAAGCTTGGCCTAAAAGCAATGCGGTAAGCGTTTGAGAATATTGCAAATTTGGTTGGTTATATTACCATTGTTTATTTATTACTAATTCACATATATTTGTATTATGTAGATCGATACAACCACGCAAGTCGTTTCGGGCGACCGCGAGGTTTGGGAGGACCGGGAGCGTAAACACGTTCGTGAGGACGTGTGTGAAGATCTACCTGAAGAGCAAGCCGTCGGGTTAGGTGCCTTAAGTGCACAAGTGATCGCTCTTCAGGCGCAGTCCAGCTCTATGAGGGCGGATATTTCACAATTAATGGAGGTGCAGAGAAAGATGATGGTTGTCCAAGAGAATATGTGCACAACATGAGCGAGTCTTTCCGGAATTCATCATATGTATCTTCATTATCGCAATCTACATCCTCGATAAAGTGTGTCCCTCTAAAACCTCCAAGACCACCAGAGAGTTCCTTTCTAGTGAATGGTTGATCACATAACATTGAATTTGGGGGTTTGTATAGGATCAACGGCGCCTCGGTTCCCATACTCTACCGTAAGACGCACTCACCCAAGTACCATGCACTTCCAACAGGTCCTTGCAACAAGATTCTCATGGTGGTAGGAGGTATATTATCAATGCAATAGTCAGGCAAGTATGTATGTTCTCCCCAAGGGTACCAATTGATCTGCAAGTTAAAAAATAAATAGTTTTTCAGTAAAACAGTATTCATAGTCGGGGGGAATATAAGAATTGATATAATAAAACACATACCTCATTGGGCCTCATGTATGATAGTATAACACGGAATTCTTTAAGGCAGTGACCAGCATCCCTTGTTCCCGACTCAATGTCTATCCAACGTGCTGCTCTCAGGAACGTGTCTAGACCACCCAATGGTTCAAAATTTAAAAATTCTTTTTTTGTGAACTCCACTACGTAATTGATGAACCCCTCTAAAAATTATTATTTTGTACGTATTTGGTGAACCCACTACATAATTGTTGAACCCCTCCAAGAATTATTCTTTTGTACGTATTTGGTGAACCACACTACGTAATTGGTGAACCCTTCCAAGAAATTCTTTTGTACGTATTTGGTGAATCTCAGTACGTAATTGGTGAACCCCACTACGTAATTGATGAACATTTCTAAGAATTATTCTTTTCTACGTATTTAGTGAACCTCAATACTTAATTAGCCAACCCTGCTACGTAATTGGTGAAACTCTCCAAGAATTTTTTTTTTGTACGTATTTGGTAAACCCCACTACATAATTGGTGAACGTCACTATGTAATTGGTGAACCTCACTATGTAGTTGGTAAACCTCTCCAAGAATTATTCTTTTGTACGTATTTGATGAACCTCGCTACATAATTGGTGAACCCCTCCAAGAATTATTCTTTTGTACGTATTTGGTGAACTCCACTACGTAATTGGAGAACCCCACTACGTAATTGGTGAACCTCACTATGTAGTTGGTGAACCTCGCCAAGAATTATTCTTTTGTATGTATTTGGTGAACCTCACTACATAATTGGTGAACCCCTCCAAGAATTATTCTTTTGTACGTATTTGGTAAACTCCACTACGTAATTGGAGAACCCCACTACGTAATTGGTGAACCCCTCTAAGAATTATTTTTTTCTACGTATTTGGTGAATCTCAATACGTGATTAGTGAACTCCACTACGTAATTGATCAATCCTTCTAAAAATTATTCTTTTGTAAGTGTTTATTGAATCTCACTATGTAATTGGTGAATCTCATTAAGTAATTAATGAACTCCACTACGTATTTGGTGAATCCTAAAAATTAAAAAAAAAATCTACTACCTTCTGAGTTTTGTATGATCCAGATTACTTCAAATGCAACCTAGAGATCACAATAACCCAGTATTGATGCCGAAAATTTCTTCCCGACATCATAAAATAATCCTACAAAACCCTATTTGTTTTTGTAAATTGTGTCAGCACTACTGGCATTTGCTGCCCAGTAGCGTTGGTGCAACAATGGGTTTGTTAAGCGGCCCCAAACAAATTAAAATATAAATAATTCATGCCATTAATTTTATATTTATTGTGTTATAAATAAAATCTAATCTTTTTTTATCTACGAAATCTCAAAATTATTTATGTGTTTGTAAATAAATAATTTTGAATGTTTGTTTAAAAAATATATATAATGTTGTACTGCCCATAAAAAGAAAAGAAAAAGAAAAAATCCCTCAATTTTTCTCAGGGACATTTTAAAAAATGACCATCGTTACCACTTTTATTAAAAAAAATTATGGCTGGCCCTTACTATAGAGATATCCTAAAAGAACCATTTGTTATCCTTCAACTATTTCACAATCACACTCTTCCAGAATGTTAAAGCAGTTAGTTTTAAACTCTCTACTTATACTATTTACATGTGCACCTCTATTCAAAATTAAAAATTGACTTGACATGTTAGATAAACTAAATTATGATTTTCTGTCATAATTTCAGTATGAAATCACCGATTCAAAATATTTTCAAATGGGTTTGTTTTAATTGGTTTTGTGAAGGAAATGAAATTATCCTTTCAGATTAGAGGATATGCTGAAAGGATAATTTCAGAGGTAGTGAGTATTAATTAGTTTGACGCATTTGATTAAACTCCAACATTTATATTTTAGAAGTCGTGAGTTCGAGTTATATTTCTATCATTCCTTTTAGAATTTATAATGTATTTTGACAAAAATAAATCCTTCCAAATTAGAGGCGTCAAAACTAGCAAATTTGGTGTGAGAGAAGCTCTGGAACAGGGGTGAAAATTTTTGTACCGAACCGAAGTAAAAATAATCGATCCCGTCAGTTCTTTAAGGAGATTCAGTTTGTCAAAATTAAGGAACTGGAGTTTAAATTAGATTCAAAATCTCAACAATTTTTAAAACGAACCGAACCGAAACGAAATTTTTTTTATACGTAACTTCATATTAAACTGAGTTGAATCAAGCCAAAACAACACAACACTTTCATTTTATATTATTTTTTCAATAATATCCTTGAAAAATATTTTTAAAATATTTTTTTATTACTAAGATCCAACCGAAGAATTGAACCCAACCAAAACTTTCAATTCAATTCGATTCAACTCTTTTTCACAACCGGTTCAATTTAGTTCACAACAAAACAATAAAATATTTTTATATTATTTTTTCAATAATATCCTTGAAAAATATTTTTAAAATATTTTTTTATTACTAAGATCCAACCGAAGAATTGAATCCAACCGGTTCAATTTAGTTCGACAATATTGTCAAATTGGACCGAAACTCTTCAATTCTTTTCACCAATTCGGTTCAGTTCTGCAAAAACGAACCATGAACACGCCTATGGAAGCATGCATGTTAGCGTGTTTGATATTGGAAGACTCGCGCCTCATGCACCTTAAAAGCTTTAAAAAATTAACTTGATAGAATTTTACCTAATCCGAGCTACGTGATTGGAAGATTCTGAATCTGACGTCTACATTGCGCTCTTCCAGTATAGTAAGTTCAAACCTGATCAACAAACATCAGAGCACAACCATTTGGTAATAAACAATAACCATGAAAAAGAAACATAATAATTTTCTCACACATTGACATCACTTTCTCTTTCATTTTTCTGCTTTTCTAATCTTTCTGAATCTCACTTTTTTTTACAAAATACAAACTATAATCTGTTGAAGCTTCATAGATACAAAACAATACATTATCCTGACAAACAATTGGGGGGGGGGGGGGGGGTGNNNGGGGGGGGGGGGGGGGGTTGATCTTTGAACCCTTATCGATTTTGATTGTTCTTGAAAAAGTTTAGATCCCAACGACGAATCAAACCGTCCATTATATGGCCTGATGGGTTTCGCACAACTGTCAATGTTGCTTTCGTATTAGCGGACAAGTCTGCCTCTGATGAACTTTGGAGGCTTTCCGAAGTATTGCTACAAGCAGAAGCACTTGAACTTGCTGTTTCAACGGTTGATAGAGGAGCATCAAATGTGGACCCAACAGGTGACTCACTTGTATCAGAAGAGGGGCAATCAGGCGTAGAATCAAGAGCACTGATAAATGAACCTGATTCTGTTTTAGTAGGCAAACTATGCTCAACAGAAGTGGAAGTGGATTCTGGTTCAGTTGCTAAAACCCCACAGTTCTCAGTCCTTGAAATTTCCGGGCCATCTTTCTGTGATAACTCTGAAAAGTTGGTGGCTTCTACCTTGGGCTGCCCCATATCAATATCTTTCAATGATTCAATCATTGCTTCCATAATCATCTGAAAATTTGAGATAAATTGAAGGGAGGTAATGTAGTAGTCAAATAATATCACAATTTTGCATTTTTCAAAACTGAGTGTCAGAGTCAGACTTACCCTTTCTTCATCTTCTTCACTGCATGGAAAACCTTCCAAGTCACCAAGCGGGTACTCCACATATTGATCATCATCCATTGCTGTTGGTACGTGTGGCCCATAGGGATTCCCATTGGATAGTTCAAAGCTAATCATATTAGAAGATGACGGGCAAAGATCATCGTCCGAATTTTCATCCTGCAGAGAAGAATCCAGTACTAATGAGACCACCTTATTCTACGGAACAACTA
Organism: Datisca glomerata; assembly: GCA_003255025.1. Taxonomy (NCBI): domain Eukaryota; kingdom Viridiplantae; phylum Streptophyta; class Magnoliopsida; order Cucurbitales; family Datiscaceae; genus Datisca; species Datisca glomerata. The sequence continues at coordinate 1,161,830 of QANY01002235.1, forward strand.
TTTTATGAATACCACTGGTTAATATATAAAAATTACAAGCCATATGGTACCTCATCTTGATTATACTTCTCCGTAGACTGGAGATTGGATGGGACCTGACCAAAGCCAAAGAAGGAATGAACATCCAGCCACAACACTTAAAACACCTCCTCCCTACCCCACCCACCCCCAAAAATAAAGAAAATAAATAAAAATTTTAACCAAGTTTCATGAACTATTTGGTTGGCCATGCGGTCTGCGCAACCCCTATAGTATTGAGTTAGTTTAATATGTATATTGTAAGAGCTCTAATTTCAATTCAAAGTCACTAAGGGCTTGACTTATTAGGTATTGCAATAGTTTTAATATGTATATTTAAAAAGCTTTTTTACAACTCAAAGTCAACAAAATATTTTTCCAGTGTATGAAGTGTATTAAGTGATTTTTATGAAGTGTGTGAATTGTTTTTTTAGGTTAAAAACTTCAAAACTCACGAAATGGTAACATCGGCCCTAGATGGGTCATTTTCTGAAGTCATTGTCAATCTGGTGCATTCAATTCCAGTACATGTACATGGGTGTTTTTACATTTTAGCCTTGCTTGTTTCAGATCTATCTTTTTGTTGTGCATGCATGCCGATGAGTGCTAAACTGCTAGGGAAGGAGAGATCAAGAGAGTTTATAAAACATCATATGATTTCAGAGTGTGTATACCATCATACGATTTCTTCTATGCTCTTGCATTTAAATATCTTATACAACAATACCTTTTTGAAAAACAAGACCTAATACTTGTTTTACATCAAAACATATCCAACCGATGCATGTCATGTAACATAAAACACATGGGCGAATCCAATCACTGACCTCAGACCGACTCATAGGTCTTTTTGGATGGAGCTGTTTACTGTTTGTTGCCGTTTCTGTAAATCATTGGGAATTTAGTCAAGATAATTGTCAGACAGAACAAAAAAAAGTTTCAGAAATTGAGAAATGAAAAGCTGAACTCTACCTTTAGATGTTGTTGAAGATCCGTCATTAAAGCCTACTTCTTGCAGCAGTCTCCAACTACCCTGAATAAACGTCTATGTTTGGTAAGAGCTTATTCATATGAAATCTGGCAGTTTCGCTAAATAAAAAACCAGAATCTGATATATTGAGATCCATTTACCTTGCCAAAGTAGTCTGGCACACCATCAATAAAAATATCCCCCAACTCATCCTCTGGAGGTTGCAAAACATTGTGGAAAAAGATGTTTATAGAATCGAAGTAAAATTGAGGGCGCGGAGAGTTGTGATCTCCCTCAAACTTGATAATGTTCTTGTCTCCCTGCAGTGACTCACTTTATGGTTATTCAAAAGGGCATTGCAGATTGCAATTTAAACATCGTCATATCATATATACATTCAAGGCTCATGGGGAATCGGGCTTGAGAAGTCAATTAATGAGATGCCGCATGCTTCTTTTCAATGAATGCTTCTTTGATCTCATTCATTACTTCAAGGATAGGACAACAATACTTGTGAGTTGTGATGCATTTTGTTTTACATATAAGTAATTGATGCTATTAAAAAATTGTAATATTTTTCAATTTTTTATCGGTATTGTTGTGTTTTCTAATTGCTCCACACACAACAAAATCTGCTCTCATTACCAATTATCATGCTCAGAATCTGTTTAACAGATTTACCATATAAGCATCATAAATACGATCAGAGTGATGGGGCCGTATGAAATCATCATCGATGGCATGCCCAAGTAAAACTGGGACGAAACAAGATTTTGCAACCTGCAAAGAAAATAACAAATCACTGCCACAACTGAGAGTAATAATGCAGGGGCAGTGAATAGAATAAAAGTTCTAGCGTGAAATAATTAGTTGGGTATAAAATCCTAGAGCGATTTGTTATTTTTTCGAAGGAATAAAATGGATACGAGGACACGTGTGAAATCGTTAGTATTGAAAATTCTGAAATTATTTAGTTTAAATAGCTGAAGGAATCTTGAAAACAATTAAAAGTTGGTTAGACTGCAAAAACACATCTGAAATTATTTCTGGCCAATTTTGAACAGTATGTTAAAATTTTTTGCAATTGAGCCCACTGTTAATATCAGTGTGCATTGTGCAACATAGTTCTAAGGACAAAGTAAGTTGACATATCGAGCAAACTATTGACAGAAATAAACCTTTATAGTATTCAAGCCCATAATGTCAAATTTTGCCTTCTTCTGGATGGCCCTTCGCATGTATTGAATAGCAAACTTCACCTGAACAAGGAAAAGTGAAGCAGTTAATATTGTACAGAATAATAGCTCCAACTCTAGGAGATACTTGAAAGTTCAAAGGAGAAAGCAAACCATCCTTTTTCATAATAGTAAAAGGGAAAAGGTAATTTAAATCACCTAATCAGCTATGGAGGGAAATTAGTACAAGGTTTTTGCCTTAAAAATGAAAGGATTTAAAGTTCAGATGAATGATATTCTTACAGTAAACTTAGGCAGACGAAACTTATAGGTGTCAACCAGTTCCATCATCAGGTCGACCAAATCGGAGAAAGGACTGTCCAGAACCATCCCTGCAATTGACGGATCCTCAGACCCATACATTAGGCTGTTGGAAATGTTGTACACTGTTAGTGGGGGACGAACAGGCAAAATGGACTTAGCAACCAGGAGGCCTACACATATAATTGACATGATCATATAGAAACTTGGAAGCAAAAGATCAAGATCCCCTAAACTGTTTTTCTGTTAAAGAAGCGACCAACAGAGTGGTAAATGATAGTGCAAAGGGAGGTAACCCATCTTTCAAGGAAATACACCTTAGCTCCATGTTTTATGAGAATTTATAGTAGACTATGTATGGACGAGAAAGAAATGTTGCAATGCAGTATTGCAGTTTGACAAAGCCATGTATTGTTTCATTTAATAAAATCAATGGGCCATTACATGTATCGTTCTTCAGGCCTTGGCCTGACTAACTTGAGCTTTAGTTCTGGTAGTATTTTGTCCCAACACTTCACAACATGCTTTGTTACGAAGTCAGTCTGAATATACAAATTTTTTTAAAGACATTTCCTAACAACTTTATCATGTTCAAAGTGAGTTCACTGGATAAAAATCATGCAATTTAGTGGTCGAGTTTAGCTTTTCTACGTAGTATACTTTCTTATGCTCTCCTTTCCATAATTTGCAACTATCCTTTCAAAGGTTTTCCTTTTTTTGGTTAATTACAGTGCACTATTTTGACTAAAGATTTTACTGTTAAAAGTGATCCGTAAATGCACAAGACTTTCCGAATAACATTCGGGGATTCAAAATCGTGAAAGGCCAAAAAAAGCACAAGGCAAAAAATAGAAATAAAACAAACATATTTATATAAAGTAGCCAAGAAAAAACATAGTTCCCTCTCCTATCAAATGCAGGAACAGCATTTGAATATGTAGATCAGCCTTCTTTATTTATCTGACCATGCATTTCATGCTATAAAACAGTTCCATGAAAATCTAAAGCATCCAGTTTTCTTCTGCCCTAAATACAGAATTAGCTTCCTTTCTGAAAAAGCTATCCATGCATCATTATCGAACATCAAGTAGTATTAATGACCATATTAGTAGTGAGAAGTAACTGTCATTCTTTCGGACAAATATAACAAGTCCTGCAGTTCAGTCAGATGCTATATCATTTTATCAGAGAGATTTTAGTAATATGTGCTTGATTACTAGTTTTGACAAGATTTTTTATATATAAGAAGCATTCTATTTCATTAATATATACCAGGAATAACAGATGCCGGAATGCTTTGGGAGGATGGGCATGTACAAAAGAGGATAAGCAATCCAATGTGTTTCTATACCACAACCCCCCAATTCGAGAGAATCCATAATTAAGAAAGTCGCTAAAAAGATTAGTGCTATAATCCCTTTTTTATCAGTAGAGTAAAAGGAGCTATAAGCCCACATAGAAGCAACAAACTTAACATCATCCACAAAAAGTTAACATCCTTTAGATGTCCTTGAAAGATCCTCAAATGATGTCCACATGTTGGGACTCATTTTCTTCTTCAGATAAAGATTATCAAATTAATCTTAATTTCACTTCCTTATATGTATAAAGTAAGAGAACAAGTAAATGGAACGCATGAGAGAGAGAGAGAGAGTATGGAAAACCTGGTGACAGCACCCATTGAGCGGCCCCACAAGCCTATCAAAGAGACATTTCCATCCGACCGCAGATAATCTACTACTGCTTTGAGATCATCCTTCTGAATTGAGCAGAAAATGCAATTTTAGAATATAACATTACCTTAGGTCAGTAAGATGAATGTCCTACTTTACCTCGAATACATAGTATATCAGCCAAAATAAGGGATGCAAATTCAGCTAACTGATTATTAAGGTAATAAAGAGACTTGTATATAATTTTACTTAACAGTCATAATTACTGGTCATTCAGTGGGTGCCTCAATAGTCCCACTGTCTGATCAAGTTTATTTGTGTGAGTTGTACATCAGGGAATGTTTCTTTTCAGTTTAAACTTCAATTTACAACAAAAAATGAATTCGTTCGAGAAAGGCATAAGTTGGAAAAGAAATAATAATAGAATCCCAGCTGCTTACTTCATTCCACCCCAAAGTGACATGTTCTCCTCCAGAGATTCCAGATCCGGAAAAATCAAGGGCAAAAACAGTTATGTTTGAAGGCAGTAAAATAATAGCAGCCTCGCTGGCATCTGCCCTGCACCCACTGCTTCAAATCACAAAATGCAGGCATTGAGGATTGAATTCAACAAAATTAAAAGTGAGCTTACAATTACAACGGCCGGTAACACAAACACAACTATAGTTAGGAACATACATGTGAAGAAAATTCAATAAATAACACTTTTAACAGAAAAAGAAATAAGTGACATTTGTACAAGAAAATACTCTCATTTTTCTTATTTTATCAGTAATGCTTAAAATTTTTAAAATTCGTCACACTACCGATCTATACGACATCACAAAATATTCTGTTTATCTTTGCGATCCAATGTAACTATCAAATACAAATTACTCATTATCTGCAGATATTAATGATCTGTGGTAAGTGTTAGGTTTTATTCCACTGGGCTGCGCGCAAAGCATATTAGTCAAAATATTTCCCCTTTTCTTCTCCCTTTTTGTGTGTATAGAGAACAGTGAAAAGGTATCACGGAAGGACTTGTATTTGACAAACTTTTAATGGTGCCCCAAAGAGAATTTTTTAATTTTTTTTTTTTGTCGGTAAAAGTTTGAAGTATATCATTCACAAAAATCTATACAACTAAGAATTCTCCTCTTGAGCTAAAGCGAACAAGGATTCCACCCAGGTTTTTCAAAATCAAAAACCGTGGAAAAGAACACCAAGCCACTCAGAGAGAACTCTAATTTTTTTAATTGTTAATAAATTAATATAAAATATTTGACAATCTTTTAATGGTTCCCCACAGAGAATTATTCCTGGATCCGCCACTGGTTCCTAGCCAACACATTTACCTATGAGCGGCGCCAATCAGACCAGAGCCTTCATCACTGCAGATCTTCTTCAACTAACTCATTGCTATAAGTCACCAAGTCATTCTTCAAACAGTAAGCAGTCAGAACCCCAGTTCCACCGCTGCTCAAAATGCATTCTTTAATATCTGACCACTAATGTATTTGTGACTCATAATAATACTTGGCAGTTTGGTCATTGATGAAAGAGGTTTAGAGTAATCCTATTTCTAGTCAACCACAGAGAAAAGGATTTTCTCATGGTGCATGTTGATAGAAAAGCACCTTGAAATAATGCTCGTACAAAGGAAAAAAATTGAATATTCAATACAAAATAACTTTTAAATACACCTGCTACTATTAATATAGATAAGAGTTTTTAAAGATGCTATAGACAACCAATAGTCAAGCAACCCACTGTTTAAAGACCAAAAACGAATGCAATTCCTTTCTTGGTTCCCATAATGCTTCACATAAGTAACATCAATGCATTCCACGAGTAGGAAGCATTTATACTTCTCCTCCAAGTCTAACTATAATCTCATTTTTCTAATATAGAAGAGAAAATGCACATCATCAAAGCCCTTCATAGCAATGACACTAAAAGATCAATTTACAGAAACATAATTCTTACTCACCTGTTTCCATGGCAGTATATCACGCAGGGCAAAGGCTTTCCTTCAGGACTAACGATAGGCATGTAGTGACTACACTGAAGAACATCTCCTCGACTGTTTTTAACCTGCGAAAATAAAAACATTTGATAACTGAAAGCAATAAGTACACGAAGTTAACTAGACATGTAAAGGTTATGAGCAACTATAACTAATGCTGCAAGTGCAACTTCAGCAATGCCTGATAGTCTCACTAGTCTCACAATATACAGAAACATACACGGTAAATAACTCTACACAGTACATTACTCTACTATTGCGTTAAAATGTGGATCAAATCTCTTATATAGAAATGATAGTCAAAAGGCCCATAAGTCAAAGAACCAATTTTATACCATGAGGCTTTCAATTAAGAGCACCCGGTTAAATGAATGAACGAAATCCTAAGGAACCAAGATAAATAAATCATTCATATAAATATTACATAAGGTTGGACTGCGTCGAAAATGACCGGCTAAACTCAACAATTACAAAAGCAACAATATGTGACATCCAAAATCTTTAGGAAGCATAACAAAAGCTCCTCCTAGAAATGGAAACACAACATATTTCAAAATCCATCAAGATAAATGAAACAAATTAGTAAACTGTTTGTTACACATACATGATATTAAATCGTACCTCCAGATCCTTCCTTTGATACAATTTTCCTCTCAGAGTAAACTCTTGTTCTAGTAAGTCATTTTTCGGGTCGTACTCAGCTCTGCAGTAAAAAATCGAGTGCATTCATAGACTCTTATAAATTTCAACTAAAATAAGATATTAAAAATGGCAGAGCTAATAGACAGTAGGCACCCTGAACAGTGTAATGACTAAGCTACAAAACAATTAAAACTAAAGACCGAAACAATTTTTTTGAGAGTACATGATACAACAGGCTTGTAATAAAGATGCAATTTTAGTGTTACCAACTTGAAACATATGTAGCCCTGAAAAGAAATTTTGATGTAGCTGCAGAAGTAGAGTTTTGGGAACTGTATTCTAATTTATTTCAATAACTAACTCTACAAAAACAATGTGTAAGATTCGAAAGAGAAGATAGATATGTGAAAGGATACAAGTAAAAAATACATATGACAGAGATTTACTATGACAATTAGAGTTAATCTGACATGCTTTTAACTCATTAATTACCAGTAAGCAACTGATAAAAAATACGAATTTCATTATCATCTCACAACTATGTGAAGGTAAGTGGATGGTCTAGACAATTCCAAATTCCAAAAGCCACCGCGAGATCCAGGGACTCACCCATATCTTAAGATCGTACCATGATCACTTCAACAGAAGGATAGCATCGAAACAACAAATTTATTCCATTCTCAGAAGTTTGAATAGCAATTAAAAGATTAAAAAACTCTCCACCAATCTAGGGAGTAAAATGATGGTAATGAAAATAAATAAAACCTATTATTGGATCTTCTGCTCTACTTTTTGTTTCTTATGACAAAAGATAACAATCAAAGGCAAAGTTGTATTTAGGGAACCTAACAATTAATTCATACATGGTTGATCGGAAGACGAGTTTTCCAGAAATCCATGAAAAGACAAAAATATAAAGCTCCAGTATTCATAATTCCTCGCTTTTCTCGGCCACCAACGCAGCGCGAAAAAAAGACGTTTCTACTTTACAAATATTTTTAATTGATTTTTTTTCTCACATTCCAGTAAATCTCAGGCAAAGCAAGAGGGGGCGAAAAAAGAGTAGACTGAGATTAATATGCTTACCTGGGAGGACGAATTATGAAGTTGATGAGTTGCTCCATTAGAAACCAAGGAAGAAAAGGTAGTAAACGCCGACAAAAGCGATCCCTCTCTGAGCTCCTCGAGGAAAAGAATAACGAATTTCACAAAGCAAAGCCACAAACAGGGACAGAATAGGCGATAATTATCAGCTCAAAAGAAGAAGAAGACGAGGAAGCTGAAGAAGACGAAACCAATCGTGTTCAAACTTTTCCTTGCGAGAATTAGAAGCGAAGGCGAATTCGGATCTCTACACAAATGATTCTGTGTCTCGGTCTCCGGTTCTCCTCTCTCACCGGTTTCGTGCAAGTCGTGTGAAATCTCATACGTGTCTGTTACTCGCACGTGCCTATCAGTCGTCGCCTCTCTCCTCCTGCAGCTGGCGCTGGCACTAGGTTTCGTTTTACCTTTTCTTTTCCGTTTGGACCTTCGGATTCATGTGTTTGGTGACGTTGAAAGAAAGGTGAATGGAAAGCTTCTAGCGGGACCCAACTGTCTCTCTTTGGGCCTAACATTTTTATAATAATTTAATCTTTTGAAATTTTAAGTAAAATGGTCTTTGAAAATAACTTAACTACTTTTTTTATTTGTTTTAAGTTTTCTGTCTTATTTGGAAAAAAAATCTCGGTTTATTTAATTTCTTGATTTAATATTTTAATTTTATCTTTATTCTCTCATTAAAATTTAGGGTTAATAGTAGAGGAAATTGTAAAATTTGCTAGTTTTGGAGGACGATTCTACATAAAATGTCTTTTTTTTTAAATTACATGTATAACCTTTTTTAACACATGGCATTTCCTTTCATCTTCCCTGAAGGTGAGAGATATGATGTCTAAAGTTTTGAACAGTCATCATCGCTCCCTACTCGTCATCGTTCGTGGTTCGTCTGTCATCGTTCGTCGCCTTTCTACCCCTATCTTCCTCGCCGCTCGTTGTTCGTCGGTGACCTCCGTTGCAGACAAAAGATTGGTTTTTTAGCGTGTTTTCCTTCATCGCTCGATGTTCTTCTTTTTCTGCATGTTTTCTTCGTAGTAACGACGAAGATGTAGTTGTTAGGCCCCTCAAAGTATGATATGTCCATCAAATTTCTTTATAGACGTCATGTCCCCTGCCCTCCTGCTGAAATTTTAAAGGATAGACATTTACAGTTGTTTATTAAGCATAATGGATAAGAATCACTTCAAACCCCATTATATGTAAGTACCAAGCCAATATTTTTTCCATTTCAAAGCTCAGTTCCTGAAACACAATGTCACAACAATCTCGGGTTCCCCGAAACTATAGGGTTATACCAAAGTTGAATTCCTGAAACACAAATGTCACGATAACCTCTACATGAAAGCATTCCTCACTTTGAGAGTGTTGATCATTTTAAAAGGAACTATCATTATAATGATGTTTTTGGTCATGAAGAGAATGATGTTTTTGAGGATGAGGACGTTGACGTTGATGGTGATGATGATTTTGATAAAGGGATATGATGGTACAATCCGTGGAGATGATTATGATGAAGCCATCAGTGGAGACTGCCATACAACAATTCCAGACTTGAATACTGGCGGTGAACCCGAGACCACTTGTTCATTGCCATCACAGCCTAATTTGAATGAACATCGTCCTGGGTCTAGTGAGCAACAGGCTGATTTGAATCAGCTTGTAAAAGACACAATATATGTGGATGATTTGTACAATGATAAAACCGGCTGCTTAAAGTTGCTAGCATGATGGCCATGTAGAGAAATTTTGAGTTTCGGATTTTCAAGTCAAACTAGTCAATATTGGATATTTATATGTGTTGAGAAAACATGCTGATGGAGGTTACTGGCCATGAAATTTAAAAATTGTCTATACTTCAAAGTTACAAAGTTCATCAATACACACACACGCACATTTGATGTATTGAGATATGAACACCATCAGGCTACATTTTCATTGATTGGTCATTCTATAAGGTTCAAATACACAGGTGTCGGACGTATATATAGGCCAAAAGATATAATTGAAGATGTTCAGTTTGATTTTAGTGTCAACATAAGTTACCATAAGACATGGAGAGCTAGGGAATATGCTTTAGAATTAGTTCGAGGGTCGCCTGAAGACAACTATAGGATACTCCAAACATATTGTCATATGTTAGAATAAAAAAATTTAGGTACTTATTTTTTATTTTGCCATCATAATGTCTACGCGAGTACTACACGATGTCTGCATTGACCTCGTGTAGTCTACATGATGGTCACAGAGACCTCGTGTACGCATCATGCACACTATGTATCTCTGCCGATTTTAATATAACAATATTATATATTTTTCAGGGACAACAACACGCATAGAGACCGGCGAGTGTGATCATATTAAATATTATTTTCATGAAAATATGTTGGGAGTACCCTCTGTTCTTGAATTTTTTAGCTGTATATGGCATGTCATTACTGTTGACGCAACAGCCTTAAACACCAAATACAAAGGGATATTATTTTTTACAACAACAAAAGATGAGAACAATCAAGTTATCTCATTACATTTGGAATTACAGATTTAGAAACTAATGATTAATGGGAATGGTTCTTCCGTAAACTTCACAATGTAATCGGTGATTCGAAAGACTTTATGTTTATATCCGAAAGGCATACAAGTATATTAAATGTTGTACAAGATGTCTTTCTCAATGCGCTTTATGGAGCTTGCATCTTCCATATGAGCTAAAATATCAATTCAATTTATAAAAAAGAATATGCGGTAGCATAGTTTTTGAAAATAGCAAAGGAATACCGTCGATCAGAATTTGATCAGCTGATGATTCATTTTACAGATGCATTTTCAAACATCTCGCAATGCGTGTCGATTGGGGGAGTTGAGAGGTGGGCACGTTTCCGTTTTGATGGAAGGCGATACAATATAATGACTACAAACATCACGGAATGTTTGAATGAGATTTTAAAATATGCTAGAAAGCTTCACATTACATGCCTTATAGAACATATCTGTGACATGTTACAATGGTGGTTCTATGGACGACGGATGGCTGCTTGTCAAGTCACCTCACAGATGATAGATTGGGTTGAAATTAAGCTTAAAAAGAAGCATTTTGCATCACGATCACTATCATTGTTTCCTTCAGACATCCACAAGTTTCGTGTCGCGGGTGGCGGTAGGGAAGCAGTGGTAAACTTGCATCTTAAAACTTATACGCGCCGAGAATTTGATCTTGATCAAATTCCATGCAAGCATGCGTTGACTGCATGTTGGTAGCGCAATATTTTCACATACATTATGTGTTAGAGATTCTATAAAAATGAGGTTCTAATTGATGCGTATGCGGAAACAATACATTCTCTCGGAGATCAAGCAGATTGGGTTATCAGTCAGGAGATTCATGAAAAATTGGTATTTACCACCTATAATGAGGCGGCAAAGTGGAAGACCTAGGATAGAGAGAATTCCATCTAGAGGTGAGGAAGTAGTGAGCATGAAGTGCAAACATTGTGGGCAAATTGGCCACAACCGACAAACATATAGAAATCCAATTCCTCTATCTCAACGGGATGATCAAGCCACCTAAACGTAAATAATGACATTTGTATACTTAAATTAAATATTAATATAGAAGTATACTTGTGTTTGTTATTTAATAATGTAATAAATTTTAATTAGCCTACATGATGTCGTGAAATCATCGTGTAGGCTACACGAATACTACATGAAAATCGTGAAGTCATTGTGTAGGCTACACGAAGCCTACTCGATGCCCGTGAAGTCATCGTGTAGGCTGCATAAACATTACACGATGATCACGAAGTCGTCGTGTAGGCTACACGATGCCCGTGAAGTCATCGTGTAGGCTACACGATGCCCATGAAGTCATCGTGTAGGCTACATGAACACTACACGATTATCATGAAGTCATCATGTAGAATACACGAATCTCATGAAGTCATCGTGTAGGCTACACGAAGCCTACATGATGCCTGTGAAGTCATCGTGTAGGCTACACGAAACCTACAGGATGCCCGTGAAGTCATCGTGTAGGCTACATGAACACTACACGATGCCCGTGAAGTCATTGTGTATGCTACATAAAGCCTACACTAAACATATAGTAACTAAAAACATTCAACAACACATAAGAAAATTGGCATTAAAAATACAAGTTATAAAAATCATAATTCACAATTTGAGGGTGTATGCAAATAAAAAGTTTGTTAAGAAAAATACGGTTCCAAATTTTTAAAATCATGAGCTTAAGCGTAAAAAATCCATAAAATATATCCAAATTATTTCAGCACGACCATGCCGCGTGCAAATTACTCAATTGCAATTTGTCTTCGATATTTTGACACTTTTTGTTGAGTTATTTCTTGGAGGTTCTTTCCATATGCGAGAGCTTCAACAAACTTAATGGTGACTACCCCACAATCGAACCTACAAAAGACATTAAATGCAAACACATAATTAAATAATAGGTATGAAATTTTAAGCGGACTTTCAAAAAAATGTATATTTCACTTATTCATTCTCTTGATGTGGACACTTCATGATCTCATATTTTCACTCATCTTTGGATTTAACCTCTTTTATTCTCTCATAAATGTCCATCATTTGAAGCGGCCGAGGGTCAATCTTCATAAAAGTTTCATTATTTCAATGTACAAGAAGCGTTGATATAACGTGTTCATGGAGTATAAATACGAATACATTGACCATTCAAATCAAGCTCAACCGCAACTAATGACTGTGGTTCACATTCATTGGAAAGATAACCTTATCATACTTTCAACTCCTTCCAAAATTTGTCTGCAAGCCGAGGACCTGGTATCAGAGTGAATGTAAGATTCTAGCACGCTTGATCTTGCTCAAACTCTTCCATTCGGCCAGGCAGGTTCCCCTGTAATGTCATGGAAAAAAATTTCAAATCCTCAATGTCAATTAAAAATGGTCATTAAGACTGCATGAAGTCTACACGAGGCCTTCCACGATGCCTCGTTTAGACTTCATGTAGTCTCGGGCCTCGTGTAGACTTCATGTAGTCTACATTAGGCAACATGAAGGCCTCGTGTAGACTTCATGTAGTCTTGATCCTTGTGTAGACTTCATGTATTCTACACGAGGCAACATGAAGGCCTCATGTAGACTTCACGTAGTCTCAGGCCTCGTGTAGACTCCACGTAGTCTCAGGCCTCGTGTAGACTCCACGTCGTCTCAGGCCTCGTGTAGACTCCACGTAGCCTCAGGCCCCGTGTAGACTTCATGTAGTCTATACGAGGCAACATGAAGGTCTCGCGTAGACTACATGAAGTCTTCATTAAGTTAAAAAATAAATCTCACTTACTTGCATAATCAAACCATCAATTCTGATTCTGATATGATGGTTGTAGTCTTATAAATCCCTCCTCATAAGCTCCATGTATGTATCGGGATGCTGCAATGTAATAAAGATTAGTTAAGATATTTATATTTATTTAAAATGCCACATTAAAAAAAGATTATAAATAACTTCTTACATCTTACTCAAGCCATGCAGAAGGTGAAGTGACTAGTTTTTTTTAACCAGGTAGCCGGTGTAAAATCCAATGTCTAGTTTCTCGTTCTTGTACAACGTAATTGTATATCAAAATTAGGTACACGATTGGTTTACTACATGGTGGCTACACAATGTCAGTGTAATTATCGTGTATACTATATGATGGCTATACGAGGTCAATGTGACCATCGTGTATACTATCAATGGCTACACGAGGTCAGTGTAACCATCGTGTATACTACATGATGGCTACACGAGGTTAGTGTAACCATCATGTATACTACACGATGGATATACGACGTCAGTATAACCATCATGTATACTACACGATGGCTACACGAACTCAGTGTAACCATCTTGTATACTATACGATGGCTACACGAACTCAATGTAGCCATCCTGTATGAGAATAATAAGTAAAATTACAGAACTTACCTTGTCTTAGGGAGGTGAACCAAGCATTAAAACGAGCTTCATTCTCTAAAGATACATCACCATATGGTTGAAAAAGTTTGAAGTCCGTTTGGGTAACGATATTATCGTCAGCTTTTTTCTTTCGCTGCTTCTTTTTTTCAACTTGTTCGATTTCCTAAGTATGTGACTCTAAGACCTGAGATCTCTTTATCTTTCTCTTACCGAGTTCACCAAGGTAGACAAGCGCTTCTTCTTATCCATTGTTGGACTTCTCCATTGACCGAACTGAATCAATCAATGCAGATATTATCGATGCAACATTTTTCTTCTTCTTCTTCTCTTTCTTCTTCTTCTTCTTCTTCTTTTGTTTCTTCTTTTTCTTTTTCTTCTTCTTCTTCTACTACTTTTTTTAGCTTCTTTTTCTTCTTTTTTTTTATTTCTTCTAATTCTTATTTTCTTCACATTCTTCCCTTCTTTTTCTTCTTTTTTGTGTATTTCTTTTTTCTTCTTCTTTTTTTGTTTCTTCTTATTTTGTTACTTTTTTTTTCTTTTTCTTCTTCTTCTGTTTGTTTTTCTTTTTCTTTTTTTTTCTCTTCTATTTTTTCTTTCTCTTCATAACTTCTCTCTCATTTTCATCTTCATTCTTTTCATTTTCCTCCTCCTTATTACTTGTTTTCTCTTCTCTTTGTTATTCTCTTCCTCATTTTTCTTATTTTTCTTTCTCACCTTCTTTTCTTCTTTCTCTTATTCTTTTTCTTATTTTTCTTCTACTTCATTCTATTCCTTCTCTTATTCGTCTTCCCTCTTTACCATCTTTTATTCTTCTTCCTTAAGTTCATTCTCTCATTCTCTCATTCTTCATTCTTTTTCCCTTCCTTCTCAGTCTTCGTCTTCTCCACATCGCTAGCCATCATTATGGCAGATCGATGATAGAATGAGTAATCATCTGACCTTGATGTTACCAGATGATCCATCAAAATTTTAATTTGAAAATTTGCAAAGGAAATGTCTGATTGCATGAAAATAATCTTCTTTGTCCATTGAAGTGATCTTTTAGTCCATTCCAATTAGACATTTCCTCACCCAATCTTTATGTTCATTGAACTTCTTGGACGCAATCTTCTTGTCCTCTATTTTTTCAGTGGCCTCTTCGGACCTCTTCTCCTCTTCCTTTTCAATAGCCTCCTCCTCTCCATTAGCTTCTTCTTTTACTGGAAATGGTGATTGAGGATACGTCGACTAAAAAAATATGAAATACTAAGCAGACAAACTAGAAAAATGGTGACTACACGATCGGTTATATGGGCCTCATGTAGTCATCATGTAGACTACACGATCAGCTACACAGACCTCGTGTAGTCATCGTGTAGACTACACGATCGGTTACACGGGCCTGGTGTAGTTACCGTGTAGACTACACGATCGGTTACACAAATCTCGTGTAGTCATCATGTAGACTACACGATTGATTATACGCACCTCGTGTAGTCACCGTGTAGACACAATTGATTACATGGACCTCGTGTAGTCATCATGTAGACTATATGATCGGTTACACGGACCTCGTGTGGTCATCATGTAGACTATATGATCGGTTACACGGACCTCGTGTAGTCATCGTGTAGACTACACGATCGATTACACGGACCTCGAGTATCCCTCGTGTAGACTACATGACGGTTACATGGACCTCATGTAATCTACACGACGGTTACACTAATCTACACGATGATAACACGACATCAGTGTAACCATCATTTAGACTACACGAGGCATGTGTTAAAGAAGAAGAATGGTAGAAAATGATTTTGGAGATACATTCTCTCCAACTACTGATCTCCAATAGCTTTTTTCTTCTTCCTCCTCAACATGGTCCAAAGAAAGAACTGTTAACTAAAAATGCAAGAAATATAAATTAGTATATGTGAAAGCAATATAAATTAACTTGTCAACATAATTCACCGACATACATTCTTCTTAAAAAAATTCTTTTTGAAGATTCTCAACTAGTACTATCGTGGTCAGGCACTACTTGAGAATCCTTGGCACTCGGTCGAAACTTGATTACTATACAAACTACCCACCAAAGGAATAGTTCCAAATACCCCATGCATATTTAAACAAAAGAGAGTAATTCAGTATTTAGCACATAAATAAATTGTACCTGGAAGGCAAATGGACATCCATTGACTGAATATCCATGAACATCAGCGAGAGATTTCTGTGTTTTCTTTTATTTTTTTCTTGATCTTTAAGTCACCAAAAATAACATTTGTATTCTTGACAACTAATAATGATTTCATTTTTTTGGAGAAAGAAAGCTCTCCCCATGGATATTGGTTAAACGCTTCAAGGTCATCAACTAAAACCATCTATCTCTTCTCAATTAGGGTACAGTTCTCATTCCCCAACAAAAAAATGTTCTAGCAAATAAATCAGAGCCATCTTGACCCGATCAGAATCTGCCTTATATTCAAAGTTTTTAAAATTCTCCTCCAACTCAGCCATGGTTATTGATTGGGCTTTGGGAAAGTATAAATCAGAGAGTCTGTTAGGGCCGCAGGTCTTCTTCTCATCCCGCGCTTCACTGAACTTTAGTCCGGTCATCAACATGAACTCCTTCTTGGAAAATCACAATGGTTCCTCATTGACAAGAAACCAGATTTCCTTGTCAGATAGAGTGTCATTGACATATTCGGCTCTCTGGTCAGCACCTGGTGGCAGACATTTGCTAAAAACTGCATGGATAAGAGATCAAAGAGATGACCAAAGCATGTCTCCCTAAATAAGGAGAGTTGATGAGCTATCAACTTGGTTTTGATAACTTCTATGCAGTGGGTATTGCACTTTGCATTGACCATTACTTTTGGAATTCCGTAAACGTCATGGAGGTATCTTAGTTGCATCTTTGATGAAACGATAACTTGTAGAAATTCAAGCCAAACATAAGATCACAAAATATACATGATGCTCGTGTAGTCATCGTGTAGACTACACGAGGGAGGGTACACGACCCTGGTGTAGTCCTCATATAGTCTACACGAGGGTCGTGTAAGCCTCGTGTAAACTACACGATGATTGGTCCCCCTCAGTCTACACAAGGCTTACACAGTCTTCATGTAGACTACAGAAAGGTTACACGACGTGCGTGTACCTAGAAAATAGACACGATGCAAGATCAGAACCTCAGAAACCCAGAAAAAAAAACATTTAGAAACCCAGAAGAAAAAAAACACTCAGAAACCCAGGAAAAAAATATTATGAAAAAATAACCTTATTGTGATTCAAACATAAACGCAGAGATTCAGAAAAAAAAAACCCTCATAAACCTAGAAAAAACATCTCTGAAACCTAGAAAAACACCTCTGAATTCATAAAACAAAAACTCAGAAACCCAAAAACTTACATTGTTGTGATTCCTTACTGTGAGAGACGAAGACTCAAGGATTTGCAGAGAGAGTATTGCGACTTCGAGAGAGTGAGAGATCGTAACAGTAAAAGAGAAATGAGGGAAATGCAAGTGAGGTGCACGATGAGATGGGATTTCGTGTAATGTGTAATCATCACTTTTTTTCAAGCCGTCGTTTAGAATTCGTGAAAATGACTTTTGGTAACTTCATAAGTTGATTTTGAATTGAAGATGAGTCATGAGTCAGGATAAGTAAAAATTAATGTGGGGATCAAATTCTATAAAATCATTAGTGTAAGAGTACTTTAACAAAAACAACCAGTGTAAGAATCCACTTTAACAAAAAAAAACCCAAAACACAGACAATAAGTCAAAAGTTCAACTTTCCCCAAATCCTAACAAAATCAAATAAAATGAGGCACTGGGAGAGACGATATAAACAAAATAATTTAAGAAAAAATGAAATCTTTAGCAAAAGTATATAGGAAAATGTAGGCTTGATTGTATAAAATTTATAACTTCCGACAGCTAAGAATAAAATAGTTTCTACTTCTCTCAGTTCTTTGCTGTACTTGGAAGAATGAAATGCATGCATGTTTGCTTTATCAAGTTTTTGCTCTCTTTTTTTCTTAAACAATCTCTCTACTTTGAACCTGTGGAAATAATTTAAAGCACGACAAGTTAGGAGTATGGTGTATTGCCACTTGCTGTGCGGAGGCTTCTCCTTCATGGTCGACGAAGATTGAGGCTTGAGTTGCTTCTGCCTCTAGAGATTCTGTTGTCTGCTTGAGTCAGTTGCCATGGAGCTATTATCAGAGTGATGGAGGGGATCTGGGAGTTAAGAGTTTTGAATACGAGAAGCTTAAAGACTTAGACGAGAGAAGTATTAGGTTTCAGACTTCAGAAAAATTTCGATCTAAGCACTGAATTTGAAAGTTTATGTTTAGGGGTTTGAAAATGTTTTGAGATTTTAGAGATTCGATTTAAGCGGCGAAGGGGAGAGAAGATTCATCTCTAAAATGAGGGGAATGAAGTGTGAAGTAATGATCTGAGAGACTGAGAGTGAGAGGGCTATATATATATATAATAACAAAACTACCTGGTTTTATGTGTAATACGGTGTGGTTTTTTCACAGAAATTGCATACCGAACTGTATGATTTTTGTTAATGAGTCACTGAACTGAACCACCTAAATGTCTAGACTGACCGAACGGTTCCGTCGATTTCGTTGGTTTTGTCGGTTTTCCTTACAGCCATGATGTCAAAAAGAAATTAGGGTAATATCCTAAAACCCCTTATATTTTGATAAAAATCAATTTTAACCTATTTTTTATTGATTCCTAAAAATTTTTCACTCATCACAATATCCCCTAACCCGAAATATCGGACCAAACATCATTTAATATGTCATGTGTCATGTGCCTGATAAACAAATCCCGATTATACTTCTCCATTTCTCAATGAAAGAATCTTCTACGCTTTGACCTAAAATCAATTTACCCTCTAAATTTTTACTTCTTCCTACTGCTCCCTAAAGTTTCTATATCCATCAAAAAATTTATTAACCTGAAATATCAAATCAAATATCATTTAATATATTACATGTCATTCCCATTATACCCTCCCTTTATCGAGGCTTTACGCGAACATAGCTATGTGGGTATTTTGTTGAACGATATCGCAAGTATTTTGTAAAGGATATGTTATGCATGTATTTTGCAAAGTTTTTGTAAATGAACAAAAAATCGTATAAATTCTCTGGTGAAATTTCAATTAAATATAAATTAAAACAACACTATTACATGTGTTGGGCGTTGGACCAGTGGCCAGCGCAAATTTTTTTTTAGATACTAGGGTCCCAGGTCACGCAATTTTTTTTGAATTTTTCACTTATTTATGAAAAAGTTGATTATAAGGAATTAATGTGACAATTAAATGGACATATATCCTTAAAATATTTTATTATATTAAAAAAATTTGATAAATAAAAATTTAGTATCTTAAAGATAACTAATGAATTTTTTTAATTTTAATGATTTAATGAACACCTAAATGGACATTTTTATTTACAATGTTTATTATACAAAATCAATATTTTGTAAATAAAAAACTAATATCTAAAAGATAAATAATTATTTTTAATGTAAATTACATATTAGTGTTAAATATAAATTATTTTTGTTGTATGAAAATAAGTCACGATTAAATATTTCTTACATATGTTTTTTATAGTATTATTTATTATGCCCAATTTTTATTTGAAACATCGAAATATACAGAATTTTTTTTCAAAAGCTGAAATGGTCACTGAAATAGATTTGACTACTATGACAAGAATAGTCCAATTTATTCATGAGCGAGAAAAATAAAGATGATTCATGAAAACTGAAACAAAACCATGAGGAGACGAATCCGAACCGCTGCTGAATCTAGAAGAAAATTTGTCAAAATTTGACAAATCAATGAAGATGGAGAACCAATTGTGATTGAATTTGAATAAAAAATTGTAAGATCATGTTACTAGTCTCAACTTACTGGTAATGTCAAGCACATAACATTACTGATTTATATTAACATGCCTTCTTATACGAGCTGTCAAACGTATTCAATATTATAATGCGATTTTTTTACTCCATTTCAGCCGCGCAAACAATATTCGAAAATTGTAACATTTAATCATTTTAATAGAGTGTTATAGTTTTCAGTCATTTTTAAACTTAATTAAGTTTATAAAGAAGTTAGTTTGACCGTAATTTTCTATTCTCATTCCACCATTTTCTAATACATTTAATATTAATGGTCAAATAATAAATAAATTAATCATTCGAAATAAATTAATATATTATTTACGTGAAAAAAACTTTATATTTTCTTATCTATCCAAAATAAAATTGTTTAGACTAATAACAACATAAAACTGCAAAGTAAGCAATATGTACATGACATATATAAAAAATTTGATCAACACTAATGATAACAAAAAATATGATTAAAACTTTCATTTATGGCATAAAATTCATAAAATATTATTATATACACGAGATATATCATATGATAAAATATGAATAATATTAATGTACGTAGTTTAGTCTATTTTATTTCTATAAGTACTTATATAATTTATTATGAAAATTATTATCTCTAAATATATTCTCATTTATTGACTAATATAACTTTCATTAAATGTATTTTTGAAAAGATGGATCAATCCCTTATTGTTATGTGATATTAGTTGTAATTTTTAGGCAAATACACATTTACTAAGTAGATTTCAAAGCAAATTTTAAGTAGATTTTTAACAAATTGGTTAGCGAAGCAGTTTATATCCTCTTATATTTATGGTGATCAAGCATAGAAAGTGGAGTGAGTGTATTTATAGTATAAAATTTATTTAACATGGAGTGAGTTTATTCGGTTAAATAAGCAATTTTTTTGATAAATTTAAGCTAAATAAACACATTTTTAGCTGGGAAGAGATTGTTAATGTGGTATGAATTCATATTTCTACCATTTATAAAAATTAGTTTAGAAAGTGGATATGGTTATGAATCCATTAGTGAACTACAAAATAACATTGTTCTTCCCAAAAAGTTTTAGGAAATTATTTTAAGTTCTAGATTGGAAAATATGTCACTCTTCATTTTCTTCATTGTTCTTACCCATTTCTTATTGCATATCTAATTTTTCTTCTTTATGAAACATAAATTTACAAATTATTCGTATCATAATTTTTATTGTAGTTGTCTAATTTTTTTCATTATCGACCAATCTTGTAGAAAATAGAGATGAAGACAATAAACTTGAAGAACTCCAGTTCAAAAAGTAATTAGTTTAATTTTATCTTTGTGCCCATAACTTTTTCTATTAGATTTATTGTTTAATCATTATTTTGAGGAAATAATTTCAATGAGTTAATATTAGGTACCTATTACTAACTAGTCATGGTTAATTAATAAAATAGATTAAATAAATTGAAAATCTTGTTCTTTATTTCATGATTACGGAAATGAGAGATATTTGTTATATTAATAAAATATTCTTTATTATTAATATAATAAAATAGCGATGGATTATCAAATTTAACTAGATATAAATTTTATAGACAAATTGAAATCAACCAAGAAAAATAAACGAATGAAATCTACCTATTTTTAGCTTTTTTTTTTTTTACTTAAATAAGCATATCTAACCATTTTCCAAATTTGTTAATGATGAATTCAGTTATGATATTTTTCCTTATTTAATACTCCATCTTATCAATAAAATAAATTATAAATTTATTATCATTATATCTAATTTCATTAATTAGATAAATATTATTTTAATATTCTATATATTTAGGGTTATGATAATAAAATTCTATAGATTTTTTTGTTAACTTTTTATCTTATCGAAAAATGTTAAAAATAAAAATTAATAACTTTTTTACGAAATAAATTTTTAATATAGTATATACCCCTAAAAACCTCAAGAATCTTATCTGCCTGCCAAGCGAAACGACTACCCAGTGTTTGTACGTTCTCTCTTTTTGGTCTCGTATACGGTTTAAGTCTCTCATAGAACTAATTTTGGGCTTAAGTGCACGAGCTCTTATGGTTTAGTATTGGCTAATCAAGGTCATTTCGCTCTTACTTGTGTGAAGTAGCATGGTTATAATAGCCCGTCTGTACCTTTCCTCGCCGTGGACAAACATCAATAGCATGGTTTGGGCCATACTACGTCCATGGACCAAGGTTTGCACTCGGCATGAATGCATGGCGTGGTCCAGGTCATATCACATCCTTGGGCTGAGGCCCATGCCTATGCGCGGTCTTTGGTATTGACTTATCAACAATGAGTCTATAACATATTTTGTCAAGTTATACACATCTATTAATTGCATTTAGTTACAAATCAACATAAGTACTAGTATACTACTATATATATTTTTTATGGGAGTCCATGGCTTGCACATCCGATTAACTACGAATAGGGAAGAGGAAAAAGTTTAGGGTAAATTTATTTTGGGGTAAAGTACATGAGATTCTATGATATTAACCCTATTAATAAAAAATACATAAGCTTGTTTATAATATTAAATTGTACTATGTAGCATTGCTCTTTGAATAATATAAAAAATGATTTATTCTATAAATTTGTCATATTCTTAAAAAACTATTATATCATATTAAGAAATGATTTCTCTTGCTAAAAAATAATTAACATCTTTTTAAATTCATTTATATGAAGTTTTATGTTCCTGATAACATAAGATTACAATATATTTAATTCATAAATTCTGAACACAATTTTAACATTGACTAACGAAACATTTGTTGTACAAAAGATCTCGAAACCCACATACCTAAAATATTTAGCGCTACTAATAATAACAAATAATTATTTACAAATATATTAACATCTTTCTTTAAATTCATTTATATAAGTTTATATGTTCAGGATAACATAAGCATTATTACAACATATTTAATTCACAAATTTCTAACAAACTTTTTATTATTGAGCAAAAACAACATTTATGCTATGAAAGATTTTAAATTTTATCATGACGGATATTCACATTTTTACTTAAAAAATATCATAAGCTATTTAGGGTTACAAATGTAATATCTTTATTTAAATTTAATTCTATGAATTTGTATGTTCCCGATAACATAAGCGTTATTAAAACATACTAAGAAAAATAAATTTCTAATAAATTTTTTATCATTGACTAAAAGAAACATTTATCATATTAAAGATCTCGAATTTTATCTTGATGAAGATTCACATATTTTATTAACTAATTTATAGAAGTACGTAGCTTTAGTAATAATTATATATACATTATTATTGAATAGAAAATAGAAACTAATTATATAAATTAATGAGAAAATATGTGAAATACCTCATTTATATTAAATTTTAAAAGTTTAGAAAAGCCAAATAAGAGAATAAAAAGTTTCTCCCCTTTAAGTTCATTTTTTCTACAAACCTTTAAGTCTATTTTAATATAATAGAGATGATATAGTTTTGAAAGTTATTAGAAAAATGATACACTTTTTGACATGTCGTCAATAATCCTAACTTAAAGATACACTTTTTATTGACACAACATTAAGAGAATTTGCGTGTTCAAGAGGCAAGTTCTTCACTTTTTAATTTACATAGAACTCGCATCTTCAAGACGCGTTTTCAAAACATGATTTCTCTCCACATATTTTCTTCCCTCCAAGTAAGAAAGTGTGAGAATACCATAATCACCTCTTGAAGAGGCGATTGCTCTTACATAGCAAAAAATGTATTAATTTTCTAATTAGTTTGAGTAGTAGATCATTTCTATAATTTTGTATTCAAATTATATTAAAAATATAAATAATCCGTATAAAAAGAAAATGACTCTTCACTGACCACAAATTTTGCACCGCAATTTGGGTGCTCTGCAATGCATAAATACCAATTCCCGCCATTACAGAGACAAACAAACTGTACATACATTCGCAAAGAAGAAAACTCTCTGCTTTTTCACTCTTTTGTTGACAGATTCTTCACCCATGACCTACATGCAAAGTACCTTTCCAACGGTTACACTGCTTTCTATTCCGCCAAATCCTGCTTCCGTAGCCCTAACCCCCTCGAGTTTTTCCTACTTCGTCTCGCAGAAGTCTCCAAATCGTAGGCCTTTCTTTTCTCTGAACAAAACCCTAGTACCTGTGAGGAAGAGGAGCGTTAAAATTAGAGCTTCTGTTAGCGATGATAGCTCATCCAGCAACTGGGCGAAGTGGATACCTGTTGGAGCTTTTGCTGGCGATAAAGTTTTAAGATTGATCGCCGGTGCGACTGCCAGTCCTATTTCACAATTTATCTCGTCGCCTACCACATTTCTTCACTCCGTGGATCCCAGAATCAAATTGGTAATTTCAACTTTCTAGGTGCTTTGTGGTTTTGGACTTTGTGTGTGTGTGTGGTTCAGATAGATATGTTTCGAAAATCTGTTTTCTTTTACTCTCATCTTTATGCTGATAGATTTGTCGATAATAGTTTTGTTTTTGTGTTTCGGTTGAACCATAGAATGTGAAAATTGAAAAACGCACCAGTTTTCAGATTAACAAACGAAGAGAAATTAAGTGAGAATTATTGTTTCTTTGAAGTCTGGAATATCACAAGGGTAGTCTTGGTCCTTGGAGTAGGCTTAGATAGGATTATTAGTATCATGCCGAAACTTACAAAAGCACTGTCCTGGAATTTGGATGTTAGGATTCATGAGTTCTATTGCAGCTTTGTTCACGAGATGTTAATTTAGAATCTGCCATGATCTATGCGGAATTGAGCGTGAATGGAGTTTGGTTGGTATCAAGTGAGTTTTCACCGAAGAACTTAAAGCCCTCATGTGGAAGGGTCAAACTAGGCATTGACAACATCCTCATGTACAAGGCAAATTCATAGAGAGGTTTATAGGAGGAGAAACGCTAGCATTCTTAGGAAAATAGAGCTGAGTCTTGTTTTGGCGAACAAGAGCTAGTAAATGTATATCATTTATATAATGTTAAGGTTGCTCCATAATTGTATATATATATCATTTGAGATTGCTTTATTGAAGTTTAGTGATCAATGATATTTATTAGTAGAGCCTTGCTGAGTGAGTGGTTATGGGGTTCCTAAAGAGTGAATCAGAGGTGAATAATGTTAGAATCAAGTGCTTATTATTGAGCTAAAAGCTGTAGCTATTAGCTAAGATGCAAGTTGCAACCTCATTTTCTTATTTTGTGGCAGTCATGCTCTATCTCATGCCCCCACCCCACCCCACCCCATAAGGCCAACAAGTTAGTGTATATGGCCCTGATAACATGGTAAATGATTAGAGGTTATAACTATCAATTGAATATCCAACACAAAAGTAGGGGAGAGTCCTAGCGTGTATCATAATTGATATTGCAGATCATTATGCCCATTATTGTAGGATTATCTTTGGCAAAATGTCTTGTCTTATAATGCATTTACATATTATCTGAAAATGATAACTCGCTATAGGTTGTTCAAACTTTCAGTACCTTGTGAATCTCATTACTCCAATAGCTTTTAACTGTACTCGCATTTGGATTATAATACAGTGGTAGATATATGCTATAAATGTTATTGGGCATCCTTGCTGATAAAAGATATCACTCATCTTTTGGTTAATTTTTTCCTTAAATGTGCAGGTATGGCTTTTGGCTCTTGTTGTTTTACCAGCAAGGTCAAATATAATAATTCGTTTTGGATTAGTGATATACTTGGCTCTTTTGTCAATATGGATTCTCCCAAAAGATACGTGGATGGTATGCTTGGCTTTGGCATTATAATTACTAGTCTTTTTTTAGCTGAATTGCATATTTATGTGTCCTAGTTATCAATTCAAGCTTCTGGCTTAGAAATAGACGTGGCTAACTATTCTTATTTAGAATAGTTAAGCAATATGCTAAAACGAGAAGCTTCTTGCTTAATTTCCAACATCTCTTCTAGGATCAATTGGGAAGAGTGTCTCTTCTCTCAGGAATTTTGTTCGTCATGCTGGCGCTAGGTTCAGATGGAGTACCACCCCTTGTTCAACAAAGAACGCCACCTCCAGAAGTGATGGGTTTACCTAGTCTTCCTGCATCTTTGGGAGGCTACTCGTATTTAATCATGAAGCTAGGTCCATTAACTTTTACAAGGAAGGGCTTGTCAATAGCCAGCACAGCAGCATGTCTAACCTTTCTTGTAAGTCATTTGTCTTTTTCTTTTTTCTTTTTCCTTCTGATCAATGGTAAAATAAACTGCATTATTCACAAAGAATCTGTATTAGTTTTGTAGGTCGTTTGTTCTTTGGCTAGTTCAAAACTTCATTGGACAAAAAATGTGTATCTGCTTCTATGGATAAAGCTTTTATGCTCTCTTCTTCTTTTTTTTTTTTGTGACATTTGAGTGTCCTAATCTCTGAACCACTGAGAACAGTTACATAGAATGAGACACTTAAGACGTAACATTATGCTCTGTAACTAGATTTCTCTTTTTCATCACAGGTCTTCCAAAGTGCAAGCCTTTGCCTGACAACAACGTCCCCTGAACAACTTGCATTTGCCTTGCGCTGGTTTATGCAGCCTTTGGCATATTTTGGTGTTCCAGTGGCTGAAATTACTCTCACACTTTTGCTTTCATTGAGATTCATCAGTCTGGTGTTTGATGAGGTAAGAGAAGGATTGCTTAGTTCTGTTCTGAACGAGACTAGAACCAGACCAGTTAAATTGTACATTAGGATTTTAATTTTTATTCAGACAGTATTACTTTAATGCACTTACCCTTGGAAATACATCATCCGATTCTTGGCAGGTCCGTAATGTTGCGATGGGAGTTGTGTCCCGGAGGATAAATTGGCAACAACTGACCATGATAGAGACTATAGATGGTAAGCAGTTTTTGTTTTGAAGTGAAAATTTACTCTGTTTAACAGAATGTACAAACACAAAGGACTTTGAATCTTCTGGACTCTGTAGGTTACCAAAGAATAAAGCAAGATGAATTAGTGTAAAATATCTTGCCAGACCAGTTAAATTGAGATTTTCTGAAGTGTTTAAATGCGTGAGCCTGTTTGAAAGCCACAAATTTGATTCTATCCCCTGAAAATCTCAATTCTTCTATTTATCTTTACAAGTTTTTAAGTTACGCGTTGTCCAGCAGAGACCCAAAATAAGTTAGTACTGTACATAACCAAAGCGTCGCACTTTTCTTGTTAACACGCTAAGTGAATTTAAATCCATGAAGGTAGCATAATGTCTTGGTATACCCATGTGTTTAACAAAGAAACCTGTGAACAGAGAAGCTGATATTTTTTTATGTCTTCTGGCCATCCCTACGTAGTCTGCATTTTTAACATCACTTTTATTGATCGGAAGTCAGTTTCGGGGATTTATCATGTCTGCAACATTCTGGTTCACAATGATCTACCTGATTGTAGTACTCTGGATTTTGATTGATACTCATTGAAAAGCGTTATACAACTAAATACTTATTTTCCACTCATTTCGTCTTCGGATTCTGCAGTTTTCTGTACCTATTTCTACCGGATCTTCAAAAATATATTTATTCATGCAGAGCAAATATCACAGGTAATAGTTAATCGTCACCATTAAATCTTATTGTGCCAGTTCATTTGCTATTGATTGTATATTCTATGTGTTTTGAAGTGCATGAAGTTGGCATTTCATATAGAAACACGATTAAGAAACAAAATTGAATTTATTACCATAGTAAATTAAGGTTTTTAAAATTTATTAGAAGCCTATTGCTTTTTAATATGGATCTAGCTTTATGATCAGTAAACTTAGATCAATTGAGATTGATATTTCTTCACTCTCTCCCATTTGTTTCCCAATCTTACAAGTTCTCTCTCCAACTTCTTCATTTCTCTTGTCCCTGTCGACTCTTTTCCTTTATTTCTCCATTGTTCTTTTTTCGCTGTCATCAAGGAGATGACATCACCTTTTTTATGAATTCTAGATTATACAAGTATGTATATATTTTTTTCACGTAGAGATACACAATATATGGAAAACGATTGTATATTTTATATTCATAGCACTTCTGAACCTTTGCGTAAATGCCCGTTGCTATGGTAGGATTCTGTTATGTTATGTTTATCAAACTTGGCTTTATGTATGTTTTAATGAAGTTCTGATTTCAATCCTACTTTTGGAATGTTACTTGAGATGGTTTATTTTCTAAATTTCTATTTCAGGTGAAAATTACAACATTAATTCGTTATGTCCTTAATGACTTTTACAGGCCATGATAGTAAGGGGTTTCAGAGGGGAGAGCGACAGTCATAAATTGTATTTCTCATCGACCCCGTCCGTCGGGTTGGCAAATATTCTTTCCTTATCGTGCCTGGTTGGCGTTATAGGTGCTTCTTTTATATTTGATTATGTCCTCATCTGACCCGCTGGCTACGATATAACACTCAAGTCTCATCCTGTTGACATATATCCTTTCCGTTGGAATGAAAGGTGAAAGATTATTTTCGGTTATTTCTCTTATGCTGGCATTCGACTATTCAATGGGAATATGATGAGGGTGAATTGCAATTTCCACATAGATAAGCATGGCTTTGCAATCAATTTATGATGAGGGTGAATTCGCAATACCTTTAGATATGCATTGGGATGCATGATTTTACCACCAATGACAGACTGGGTACTGCAGCTTATTCAAGTCTCACAATTTTTGTGTTTGTTCATCTTGTTTATAGTTACAATTCTTTATCAAATAATTAAAATGTTGAGTTTTTAATCAAAATATAAATAGTGTCATTTTTACTACTATTTTTCCTTTTTAAAAAATATAAAATTTCATTTTGAAAAGTGAGTATTTTAGTAGAGTA
The DNA here is from genome assembly GCA_003255025.1 of Datisca glomerata. Classification (NCBI taxonomy): domain Eukaryota; kingdom Viridiplantae; phylum Streptophyta; class Magnoliopsida; order Cucurbitales; family Datiscaceae; genus Datisca; species Datisca glomerata. The sequence continues at coordinate 1,190,457 of QANY01002235.1, forward strand.
ATGATAAATTTGCAATTGTTGTAGATAATGTTAATTATGGGTGACCATTTAGTGACTGTAAGCCCGTAAATAATAGTGGTAGGTTATGAAAAAAGATGAAGTGAAATAGCAAAACAGACTTCACTCCCATTTCTCATTGTTCTCTCATAGTAGTATCTACTTTCCTTTCTTTTCAAACAAGTCAGCACGAGTCTCTAATTTTGATAGGAGTCTCTTGTATGAAGTTTAGCTTTTCATTTCTAAATTAGTGTCGGGTCGATCATTTCTAATAGAAACAAAGATCACATTTTGGTAAAGACATGTGTCTTAACTATATTAATACTATAACAATGAAAGACATGAGCATTCTTTAATATACTTTTATGCCTCACTCGGTGCTTTTAATTTTGTATGTGATTTCTAGGTGTTTTGGTCCAATAATACTTTCATATTATAAACCTATAAGTTTAATTATTTTTTTGTTAGGTTACTTTTTTATTGCATACACTCATATATGTATTTTTAATATTGTAAAATCAAATATAATTTGTATGAAAAAGCCAAAACCTTCGATATGAATTAAATCACATAACATATTTTGATATTTTGATTTATTAATATGATGTATTGCATGGTTTCCTAGAAAATGTTATTCTCAAAATTTGTAATCTATCAGCAGTTATATAAATAAGGTAAAACTTATTTTAAAAAAAGATGATAGATGAGTAAGTGCATTTATATGGGTTGAAAATTCTTAAAACTTTATTGGTTACACATTTGATTTAATTTCGTTAAAGTAAATATGAACTCAAGGATAAAACTCAAACACCAATAACAAATAAGTTTTCTAATGTTAAAATGTTCTGGAAAAAAACAGACTTACCTTTACATTTTTATTTCTACTTGTGCCCCATGAATTAAAATCATGGATTTGCCCCTACTCTAGAATAGGGGATGCCAGTCAAACCAGCAAAAAAATGAGTCAAAATCGATTGCAGCAGGAGACATTGTCGCAAAAATGATAATATTGGTACGTACAAAAAGAATACTCTATTTAGCTAAACATATAATTCTTTAGAATAACATATATTTTTATTTGTTGAAAGTAATATCAATTATGAAATTTCCTAACAAAATGGTATACATAGAGTTTCATATTTCATTGTACAACAAAATTGAAAGAAAAGAAAATAGGAATACTGAATAATTCGCACCTTAAAATAACAAAAAAGAACTTCTTCATGTTAAGGATTAAACGCCCTAATCCCTTATTAATGACATTGAAAAATAGAAAATGCAATAAAGAACATGCAAATTAATAGTAGTTTACCCTCAATGTGAGAGCTACACCTATTTTACTCATTCTATGTTTTCACTTTAAACAAATTGACGAAATTTACAAGATGATCTCTTAAGCCTCACACCTTTCTGAGTTTGGCAGCAACACATAAATCGCCTGCCTAATATCCTTTTATATAGTGAGGATATTACGAGGGAAGAAGATAAACAGTAAAAACTGTATTAATGAATAGTAAAAATAGTTACTGTATTAGGGTGTAAGATTAAAAATTTACACAAACAGAGTTTATTTGCAACAATAAACTAGTGCTCCCGCTCACTAATTTATGTTGAAGAAAAAAGAAGAAAATATTTACAAAAGAGGAGTAGAAGAAGAAAGCTTTGTTTCACAAAACATGTTTTAGTTCTCAAATAGTAAGAGTTGTAAAACAAATTCTGATTCACAAATGGGAGAGACTACCTATTTATAGCTAAGGAAAGTGGAGTTTACCGGGAACCCATCACTTACCTGAACTATTCTATTCTACAAAAGTAAAAATATTTTACATTTCTACTTTTGTCTAATTTTGACTAAGAATAGTAAAAAGCATGAATAGTTGCCTAACTTAGTACAATAATTACAGAAGAAGACAAAAATGTAAAGATCTCTCGATAATTGTTATCTCGGTCTTCGTGTCTTCATAATTACTCTGTCATGATTGCTTGTGGTTGAAATGTCATTGAGACTGTTGCACATTAGATCCTTTGATAATTGCTATCTCAGTTTTTGCGCCTTCATCTTTGGAAGTCATTGTTGCTGTTTTTGAAAGTCATCGATACTGTATACTTTGGTCCTTGACAATTGTTGTTTTGGACTCTTGTGTTTATGATTATTGATTATTGTTTTTCTTGGAGATCATCATGACCGTTGCATTGTGCTGAGTCGCCAGATCAATTGATTCTTGGACACTGGCATTTTGCCAAAGACAAATCCATTTGTTTATTGGTCAATTCGGGTCTTGTTCATTATCACTAGGATCAATACTTTTGAATATGACCTTCAATTGCTGAGGGGTAATTGATCTCTTTGGATTTTTTATTTAGTTTGGTGACTTGACTCTGTAGATGATTCAGAGCCTGGTTCATTATTATCTTCTGAAAGGAGAAGTAGAATTAGTTCTTCCTCTAATTTGAGTTTAGGCTTGGTGGTCTTTGATTTGCCCTTTGAATAGGGTTTGGACTCAAAATTTGATTTGGGTTTAGAAGAATTTAGATTAGATATTTTTATTTGTGGAGCTAGGTTGATGGGCTCATTAATTTTTAATGGAGCTTGGATGAAAGGATTTGCATGTCTCATATTGGGATGGGTACTTGCAAATTTATAATTGATGGATGCAATAATTTTCTGGGTATTTTAACATAATACTCTCTGGTGAAAGTTTCTTTTTCAATTGAGTATTGTCATTTCAAAATCCAAGGTATTTTGTATTTTATTGAAAAACAAAGTATTTGGGGAAATAAAACCTCAATTGGTAAGGGCTTGTAAACCTTTAAAAATATTTTAAACCATTGTTGTAACTCAATTGGAAAACGTTCTAAGGCAAGACCATGAATGGGCCACCATTTTAAGAATCATATTGGGAAATCAATTTTGCAATTGTTGTCAAAATTTAAAAATAAAAAATGAGAGAAATCACTATTCTGATGCAAGAAAATATTGCGCCATGCATCAATATAGTCGAAACAATTATATTGTTTTTTGTTTAAAATTGTTTTGAAATTTGAAGGATGGATTCTCCAATCCTCCATAGTTATGATTCTGAGGATAAAGAAAGAATAGTAAATGATTATTTCTTCAAGATTTTCGATTGGGCTAATTTTTATAGATTCTGTTTCTAAGAGGATGTCTTTGTAGAAACTAAGGGTTTTGTTATCATGTTCAGGGACATAGTGAAATTTAGGAATGAAATGGGTTTTGGCAATTTGGCTAGGATCTTTCAAATGAGCAAACATAGGCTCAATATGAAAGAGATTTTTACTGGCCAGTTTTTAAAAATCAAATGATGAATTCATGTTTTTGAAATTAATTGGGCATCGAAGGATATTGAGAATGAGTCAAAATGGTTGGTTGATTGGTACTTGAGTCTTTTGGATCCAAGCATTGTTGATTGGGCTTGGTTAGGAGTAGAAGACTACTCTTTGATTTGGGCCTTAAGGGCCAATAGTTGAGTCGAAGAATTTTCTATTTTTGAAACATTTATCACATATTTTGAGAAAGTGATATTGATTCCTTTTATTAAGAATTTCACAGCATGCTTATGACAGTTTTGAAATTCATTAGGCATGATGAAGAAAATTCCTTTTAGTACCAAAAACTCTTTTATTGTCTTATTTGAAAATTCAATTTCAGAATTTACTTGTCTCAATAGATTTTTAGTTAAAATTTCATGATAACAGATTTCATTATTTTTGCAAAAACCTATTTTCATACTTTTCTGATTCCATTGAATTAATGTTGTATTGAAGTCATACTTCAACCCAATATGTTCTAAAATTTCATCCAATTCATCAATCCAGTCATTTGTTGGATATTCAAATCCATTATGACCATAATTAATAGATGGAAGTTTTGGAAAAAAAGCTATTGTCTTGTCATTGAGCTTCTTGATTTTAAAACAATTTTGATTAAATACTCTGAGCTTTACCTTCCCAAATTCTAGTAGGTCATGTTTCTCAAATTGCCCTATTGTAGAGTCTTGGTATGATTTCTTGCAAAAGATTACAAGTAAGGAGGTCATGAATTTGATTATTAATACATTGTAAAAATTAAATATTGAAATCAAAATTGCTATAAATAGATTGTTACCTGGCAAAACTTTGTTTGGGAGGAATCTCGAAACATATTTTACAGATTCATGATTAATTAAATTAAGTTTTTGATTTAATAAGGCAAATTGTATGAGATAAATTTTAAATTCTAGAAATCTATATTTTGATTGAAATAATTTGATTCTTTTTGCAAAGATAATTAAAATGTTTTGTTTTATTATCTTCGCTAATAATTCAAAGTATTTCCAGTATTGTTTGTTATATTTAAAGGAAATGTTATTAATGTAAACAATGAAGAATTTTAACCAGTATTGTTTACTAAGAATGCAGTCAATTAAGAATTGATTAAAGAATTCTATCATTATATTATGAAATTTACTTGGAGAAAATTTAAGATCAAATAGTATTATTTTCCATTTATAATGAATAAATATAATTTTATATTTATCAATCTTATTTATCTGGATTTTTCTAAAATCTAGATTTTATGTCAAACTTAGAGAATGCAACAACTTCTCTAAATCTGTTGATTAAGTCCCTTTTGTTTATTGGATATTTTATCCATTCCAAAATATTGTTAATGGGCTTGTAATTGATTACTAAACAAAGAATTCTTTGTTCAAAGATTGGACCTTGAAGAACAGTATCTTGAAGATGTACCTCAATCTTTTTGGATTTAAAAGCAGAAAAAGAAACAATATTTAATTTAATAGGTTCATCCATAGGATAAGTAATTATCCCATCATACTCTATTGTAAAAGGACACAAAAAGAAATGAATGGTAAACCTATAATTTTTTTATCAATAATATTTTTTACTAAGACGAACGATATTTTAAAACATACATTGTCTTGACAATTATGAACTTTGAGTATTTCATATTTGATATATATATGTGTACCATTGGCAGAAGACAAAGATTCTTTTGTATTCTTGAAGTACTTGGGAGGAGCTAGTCCTTTCTGTATACAATTCAAATCTACTCCTGAATCAACAAGAGTCATTGTTGTGAAATCAGAATCTTGAATTATTATTCTGACCATTATATACCATTTCTTGATTTTGATATAATTAAGTATTTGGATAAAATTATCATTTTTTTGATTGTTAATTATAAGTTCTTCAACCTTATTAATTGAAATTGAGAATCTACTAGGTTCTCCTAGTTTACAAGATTCTTAAATTTTAATTAAACTCTTTATTAAAAGATTTAATTTTAATATTTTTAATTTCTTTCTGAAGTTCATGTAGGATAACTTCTTTTTTCTTTCCTTTACCCATATTGAATTTTTTAAGGGTTTGCGAAAGGCTTTAGACTTAGTACTTTCTTTTAAAATTACTCTCCTAAGTCTTTCTAGGAATTCTGGATTTTTAATTTTGCTATTTAAATCCAACAAGAGATTTTCTTCTTGTTCTTTATTTAGAACATTAAATTTTTGACAACTATCCTTACACCCCATAGAGATGTTAGAAGAACTATTGTCATAAGAGCTAGATTTTGAGGACTCAGGGTATTCAAATTCTCGTAAATCATCACTATCACTTTCATAGTTTTCTATGGATTCTGCGATTCTAAACAATTCTTGTTTTTCTTTATTAAAGATTTTTAATTGATTAATTCTGTCTTTAACTTGACAAATTTTAGAGGAATGATCATCTTGGCCATATTTAGAATACTTAAGTTTATTTTTATCAAAAGAATATTTATTGTGTTTTCTTCTAGAATAAATTTTATTCTTGGAGAAACGTTTGCCAAAATTTGTATTCTTTGAAAAATATTGATTAAAAAACTTATGCTTATTCTTATGGTATTTTCTCCTATTAGGCTTGTGAGGCCTTCTAGGGTTTGAATGTGAACTTTTCTTAATAGGGGGTAAACCATATTGCTCACAAGAATTGCCTAATTTATATTCTATAGCTTTATTTTTCATATTAGTGCATATTTCAAAATCTTCGTTTTGTATTGTAGTAATAATCGTACCCTAGGTAAGACTATCATAGTCTATGTTTCTTAGGTTATTACTAAGAATTTTTCTTATTTTGCGTGTGTATAAAATGGGTAATTTATTAATAATTTTTTCTTTCCAAGAGGGTTGATTGTTATCATCCATTGTCATTATTTTGGACAAAAATATATTTTTGTACCAATGGATTTTACTTAGGGTTGGACACCTAAGTTTGGTATATTGATTATGGATATGTGAAGTAATATTACTCGACATTCCAAAGAAGTATTTAACTATTGTGTGGAGAAGTGTATTGGTGGCACTAGGTATTGTTTTCAGATTTTTTTCAATATTTAGTGTTCCTTCAGCATTAATCTTTATTGCTAAAATGATGGGCTTTTTGGATTCTTTTGTGAGATAATTTTCCCACCAGGAACGTAGCATTCCTGTGAATCCTGTGACTAAAAGATTGATTACCCCATTGTGAAGTAAATTGGGTGTGGTAATGTAGCTGTTAGCTATCATTGTCATGTGTTGAAATTTATTGAGAACTTTTTGTTTAGAAAGCTCATCAATATTCAATTCGTGTAATTTATCTGTAGAAACAGAAAATTGGTTAACTAAATTTTTTTCAGAAATTTGAATATCAAGAGGAATAGGTTTTTTAGGCCATTTCCTTTCTAATTTATTAATTTCTAAATTTTTATGTGATTCTTCAATATTATGAATGTATGAATATTCACTTATCGTGGATGATTCATAGGTGGATTCTAACCTATGATTTTCTAAATTATTGTGTTGATTAATTACCTTTAATTCATGATGTATATTATTAATAATATTTTCACATTTAATTTCAAATGATTCTAAATTTTTTTGTTGATTCTTCAATATTACTAATGTTTGAAGATTCACTCATTGTAGGCGAATCATAGGTGGACTCTGACCTATGACTTTCTGGATCTAAAATATTATCTTGATTTATTAGTTTTAATTCATGAAGTAATTTATCAACTTGTTTATTGAGGGGAACCATATTTGGAGTGGTTTTGTCCGAAAGATTTATTGAAGATTTTTCTTCTAGAGTTTCACTAGATTCAGGTTTATCATCAACTTTATTTTCAATTTTTTCTAATTGCTTACCTATTGTAATTAGATTTTGATTGGTGTAATTGAGTTGTTCAACTAATTTTTTATTTAATTCTTCTTCCTTTGAAATCTTGAAAGGAGAAACAGTGATTAAAGAATTTTTATGGTTAATGTCTTCATAGGATGATTTTTTAGTTTCAAAACATTTTAATGTTTCTTCAACTTTGTTAACATTTGAAGATTCATTAATTGTGAAAGATTCATAGGTTGATTCTAGCCTATGATTTTCTAACTTTGAACTACTGTCGTCTAATTCTTGAAGTTTATTATTAGTAAGGTTTTCAAATTCTGAACAATTATTTTGATTATCAATCATACCAGAATAAGATGATTCATTAGTTTTTAAATTCTTTAATGTTTCTTTAGTATTTGAAGATTCATTAATTATGGAATATTCATAGGTGGGTTCTAACCTATGAATTTCTAATTCAAAGATATTGTCGTGGTCACTAACATTGACAGATGATTTAATTTCTAAATCTTTGGATTGTTCCTCAATACTATTTGAAAGTTCATAGGATTCTGACCTACAAGATTCTTTAATTTTATGTTTTGAAGAATTATGAATTATGGATGGCTCATGGGTTGATTCTAACCTATGGTTAGCTGATTCTGAGACATTGTCTCTTAAAGATTTTTCTAAGTATTTCTTTATCAGGAGTTTTCTCATAATAAAGTTGGAAATGTTTAATGAAATCTTTATTAGGTTGAGAAGTTTTATGATTAATTAGGATTTTTTCAGGTAGTGGATGACTGACAGTTACCACATTGTAGTCTTCCTCGACCCATTTAGATTTGTGAATTATTTTAATAGTTTTCTCATAAATATCTTCGATATAATCAAGAAAAAATATGTTAACTTTATATTTTTGCATGAATGCTTTCCATTCAGCAAGTATGATTTTTCTTTGATCCATATAATATGAATCTTTGAACCTATTACGTCTATTAAGATTGGCTGGGTTATCATTGTGTTTATTTAGACTTGCTCAATCTGATTTGTATTCTTGCTGTAAAATATTTGGATTAAAATTTTTATAATCTTTTAATTTTTGTTTTAATTCTTTAATCCTAAAATCTTGATCATTATTAATAGATGATCCAGAAAAGGAACTCTTAAGGGTACTAGACTGGTTATACTCCCTAACTTTAGAATTAAAAATTTGGTAATTAATTTTGTTAGATTGTTTATTATTAAGGTTTGTCTGAGTTTCTTGGAAACTTATTTCTTTAGGTTCTAGACCTTTAATTTTTTAATTTTTTAATTCTTGCTCTATTTGAATCTTAAAGGATAATTTAGAATTGGAATTCTTATTTTTATTGGGTATGTTCCATACCCTATCATTTACTTGATTAAAGTCTTCATAATGATTTTATTGATCATCTGAAAGGTATTCGAAATGATCATTCTGATCATCTGATGGGTATTCAAAATATTTATGATCTACTTGATCATCTGCAAATTCAAAATATTCATCATCCACTATGTTGGATATTGAAGATATTATAGACCTAATGCTACTAGAAGAACTACTTCTAGATAACCCACTCATTGCTCAGAATAACTAAATTATTCCTATTATCGATAATTTCATATTGTATTTTTTGTTACTAACCTTGTAATGACTTCTACAACCTCTTATTAGGCTTCACTCTTCTCCCTTTCGCCTCTAAAACCACCCTACCCTCGGGATTTACGTATCTAAGAGGTCTTACATAGGTCCCTGAAGCTAACCAAATAGAAGCTGATACGTCAGCCTCTATAACCAGCCACTTGAGCGGAGAGTAAGATTATATATAAGCAATTATTCATGTAAGCAAATAAGTAAACAATGTTATCAATAACCAGCCATAATAGGCGGTGGACAGTTTAATTAAGCAGATATTGAAGTAGAGATGAACAGTAATTATCCCCACCAGGTTTGGCTCTGATACTAAAAGGCACGGAATTGAACAATATTTAAGAGGGGATATTATGAGGGAAGAAGATAAACAGTAAAAATTGTATTAATAAATAGTCAAAACAGTTACTGTATTAGGGTGTAAGATTAAAAACTTACATAAACAGAGTTTATTTGCAACAATAAACTAGTGCTCCCGCTCACTAATTTATGTTGAAGAAAAAAGAAGAAAAGATTTACAAAAGAGGAGTGAAGAAGAAAGCTTTGTTTCACAGAACATGTTTTAACTCTCAAATAGTAAGAGTTGTAAAACAAGTTCTAATTCACAAATGGGAGAGTCTACCTATTTATAACTAAGGAAAATGGAGTTCACCGGAAACCTATCACTTACCTGAACTATTCTATTCTACAAAAGTAAAAACATTTTACATTTCTGCTTTTGACTAAGAATAGTAAAAAGTACAATGATTACAAAGAGACAAATTACAAAGAATCTTTAATAGACGAAGCCCTTTGTAGTCGTCATGATTGGTTGAGACTATTGGTGGATAATTTTTATCCTGATCTCGTCCTTTGATTGTGTTGAAGGGCATGATGTTATTGCATTATGATTTTGAGATGGAGATTGACTCTTTTAATTTTTGATTGGGTGACTTGATCCTACTGAGAATTCAAAGTTGGAACTAGAATTTTCCAGAAGGAGAAGCATTTTTTGTATTAACTCCTGCTTTTCTTTTGATTTTTTAGACTTATTTTTGCCTTTTGAACAAGGTCTTGTGGTGGATTTTGAATTTTGGGAGGAGTCTGATGATTGCTTAATTTGTAGAGCCTGATTATCTGGTTCCTTAATTTTTAAGGAGGCCACTGGAGGCTTGGGAGATTTTTTCTGAGGGTGAGATTTTGCCAATTCTTCATGTATGGAGGCAGATATTTTTAGTGTATTGAATTTGTCCCACCATTTTACATAATATTGTCTGGTGAAAATTTCTTCTTCAATGGCGTATTGCTATTTAAGGATCCAAGGGATTTTGAATTTATTTACAAAATAAATTATTGGGGGAAAGGAGGCCTCAATTGTTGAGGGTTTAAATAATTTTAAAAATAAACTATAATTTTGTTGTAAATCAATTGGAAAAATCTCAAAGACAGGGTCATGGATTGACCACCATCTTAAAAACTATTTTGGTAAATTAATTTTGAAATTTTTGTCAAAATTTAAAAACCAAGAGTGGTTAAATTCACTATTTTGATGCAAGAAAATTGTTTGCCATGCATCAATATAGACAAAATAATTATATTATTTTTTATTTAAAAGTGGTTTTAACCTTGAGGGATGGATTTTCCATTCCTCCAAAATTATTATTTTGAGGATATAGAATGAATGATAAAGGATTTTTCCTTTTACACTGTTTATTGGTTTGATATTTATTGATTTTGTCTCTAAGAGAATATCTCTATAGAAACTAAGGGTTTTGTCCTTGTGTCCTCCAGGGACAAAATAGGAATAAGGAAGGAAATGAGCCTTCACTATTTCTATCAGATTTTTGAAATGGGTGAATGGTTGTTCGATATAGAACAGATTTTTACTGGGGTTTTTTCTGTAATAAGGAGAAGATTTTCTATAATTGGTGATTGGTTGGTTGATGACCAATTGTTAGTCAAATGGTTTAGAAACTGCAAATGAGTCAAATTGATTGACCAAAGCATTTTGGTAATTAGGTCTGGTGGACCCAAGAACCGTTAACTGGGTATTTCTAGGTGTAGAAAACTCCTCTTTCATTTGGGCCTTAAAGGCCAATTGATGTGTGGACAGTTGTCCAAGGAGGAAGATTCTTTTTAAGTCTGTCAAAGAGAGGCTTACAATCAATTCTCATTTTATTGTAAAAATCAGATATGTAATTTAAGGATCCTAGAAACCTTTGCAATTGTGTTATATTTTATTGGTTTATTCATGACATAGGTAATTATTCCATCATACTCTGTTGAAAGTTGATTTTTACAGTATCATCCATGTACTGTTGGATGTAATCTACATCTTCAATTGGTCTTTGAATTTGGGTCGGTTGACTTTCATTAGTTAAAAGCCAATTTGTTGGTAAATTAATTTCAGTCCACCTAATTGTTTTAGGAACTCTAATATTTGCATTACTTTGACTAGAATTGTATCAATATGGTTTGATTCTTTGGACTCCTATTGATGGCTTGGAAGTTCATATTAGTTTTGATTACTTTGTAATGTATTCTAAAAATTAAAACTAGAGGCTGGGTACCATCTAGGACTTGGTAACCACTAGTTTTAATATTTAAAGTTAATGATTTTAAAATATGAGAATCTGCTAAACTAACAGACAGATCAGGAAAATAATCAAAATGGATTGGACCATTACAAAGTGAAGATTTAATTAAACCTAATATACTATCATTAAAATTTGTAAATTTTGCATCTCACAAGGCTAATAAGACAGAGGTATTTAAGCCTCTTCTCGTAAGTGGTTTAACTCCAATCTGGACTAAACCAAAATGAAGGAAATTATATCCTTCTTGAATATGATGCTTTATTGCATCAGATGAAAGTAATTGACATGTTTCATGCTCTTTTTCAAGAGCATATATTTTTTCAATTGATTTTACATGATGCTGAGGCTTGAAAGAAGCAATAGACCATATTGATTTATAAATATTTTTATTGGGGATTTTAGGTATATTCCATACCCTATGATCTACTTGATCATCTGTTAATTCTATGTGTTCATCATTTATTTTGTCAGGTATTGAGGTTATTGTTGACCTATTACTACTAGAAGAATTACTCCTAAATAATCTACTCATTGCTTAACTAACTAAATTATTCTTATTATTGAGAATTTCATATTGTATTGTTTGTTACTAACTTTGTGGTGACTTCTACAACCTCCTATTAGGCTTCACTCTTCTCCCTTTCGCCTCTACAACCACCCTACTCTAAGGATTTATGTATCTTAAGAGGTCTTACCTAGGTCCCTGAAACTAATCAAATAGAAGCTGATACGTCAACCTCTGATAAACAGATTCACAGATTAGGTAAACAAATAATACAGAAAAATAATCAATTGTAAGAATAACCAGCCACTTGGGCGGAGAGTAAGATTATATATAAGCAATTATTCATGTAAGCAAATAAGTAAACAATGTTATCAATAACCATCCATAATAGGCGGTGAACAATTTAATTAAGCAGATATTGAAGTAGAAACAGTAAATGAACAGTAATTATCCCCACCAGGTTTGGCTCTGATACCAAAAGGCGCGGAATTGAACAGTATTTAAGAGGGGGTATTACGAGGGAAGAAGATAAACAGTAAAAACTGTATTTACTTATTTGCTTACTTTTGTCTACTTTTGACTAACCTTGTGGTGACTTCTACAACCTCCTATTAGGCTTCACTCTTCTCCCTTTCGCCTCTACAACCACCCTACCCTTGTGGTGACTTCTACAACCTCCTATTAGGCTTCACTCTTCTCCCTTTCCCCTCTACAACCACCCTACCCTCAGGATTTACGTATCTAAGAGGTCTTACCTAGGTCCCTGAAGCTAACCAAATAGAAGCTGATACGTCAACATTTGATAAATAGATTCACAGATTAGGTAAAAAAATAATACAGAGAACAGATAAATTTTTATCGCACCAGTGTCGTGATGCTGGACGCTAAAAACTATTGAACAGAAAGCCAGTGCCGCAACGCTGGCGCGACATCAAGAGATCCTCAGAACGTCAGTGCCGTGACATTGGTGCGATAAAAATTTTGTTACTTCTAATTTTTACTCCAATTTTATCCTTATCAAAACTTAATGTATAAATAGAAATTAAGAGGTTTTTTTTAAAACTTTTGGATGTGAGAGGCAGAGGAGAATGCCTTGGGGAGAGGAAACAAAGATGAATCCATTCGGGAGACGGATCTCTACTTCAGTTGATCCTCAAATCTAATTTTTTCTTATCTTTTCCTCTATGTTCATGAATATTATTATGATATTTTCTTATTCTAGTATGTTCTAAATTTCTTATCTAGGGCTACGACATAATCAAATCATGATTATTCATAAATTTGATTTTCAAATCAATCGATATTTATTCAGTATCATTGAGTGTTATAATTTATTTTTAATGCTTGTGATCGTCTGACCAACTATTGCATGATTTTAGATTTAATTCTGAGTCTAAGAAGTGATGATTAAATTTTCTCTTTATTTATAATACCATTAGAATTTCATAAGTTAGAAATAATTATGGATCTAGTGTAGCAATAATAATTTCTTGTGCTTAATGAGTTTCAATATATTTAATTTTGACATAGATGTGAAATTAGGAATTTTTATTCATTGTTTATCGTTGATTGAGAAAGACTGACAATTACATTAGAGAAAATTACTGTCAATAATTTGATAAACATTAATTGATTGAGATTTAGAATTTCTAACATGTTTGGTTTGGTGAAATCGAAAATCCGAGAGCTTTTAACTATTCAAATTTGAATTATTTCTCCTTATCAGTATTAATCTTTTTAGTTTAATTTTTCGTTCAAAAATTCCAACCTTTTGTTATTCTCAATTAAAATTAAAGTATAATTAATTCAATATTTTAATATCAATCAAATCTATGGACGATACTCTATTGTCATATAAATTTTATTACTAGTATACACTTACACTTTAGAAATCGTAACACGTCTTTATCAACATAACTTTGTAGGCTCAAGTTTCACTTCTTGAAACATAACACTGAGTTTGTAGTACCTTTCAAATATCTGAGAATCTACACCACTGCTTCCTACTGTTCCCTTCCCGAATTGATCATACATCAGCTAACTACTTCCATTACATATGTTTATCTCTGATTTGGTACATACCATGACATACATAAGACTGCCCATAGTAGAAGCATAAGGCACATTGGCCATGTACCCGCTGGTCTTGCTCCGTCGAAGGTGACTGCTCTTTGGATGCTCTTTCTTTACTCGCGGGCTTCGCTTCATCCATGTCAAATCCGCTAAGCACTTTCTTCACATATTCTTTCTATGATAACTCCAAGAGATAATTCACCCTTTCCCTCATAATCCACATCCTGAGGATTTGCTTTTTGCCCCAATCCTCAATCACAAACTCATTTGACTACTTCCTCTTCATTTTATAAATCTCTTCCATGCAAGCCCCTACAATCAACATGTCACTAGAAATAACAATAGAATGATATAGGAGTTGTCGAATTTGTTCACATAACTACCATATTCTGCTTGGCACTTCAAGAAACTGTTATTATGTTTGAACCCATCAAACTTCTTGTACCATTATCGTGGAGCCTATTATAGACCACACATGAAACCCTATGGTGTTGCATTAAATTTCTTCCTCCAAGTCACCATGAAGAAAAACTGTTTTTACATCTTACATCTCTAAGTGAAAGTCTTCCTTTTTTCCACTAAATGAAGCACACTTTTGATCGTGGTTAACTTGACCGATGGGGATACAATTTTATTGTAGTCAGTGTCTTCCTTTTATTGAAACCCCTTTAAAACAAGCTTTGTCTTCCTTTTGTTGAAACCTCTTTACAGCAAGCTTTGTCTTCCTTTTGTTGAAACCCTTTTACAACAAGCTTTATTTTCCTTTTGTTGAAACCCCTTTGGAACAAGATTTGTCTTCCTTTTGTTGAAACCCTTGTACCACGAGCTTTGCTTTTTACCATTCGCTGTCATTGTGTTCATCTTTAACCTGGTACACCCACTTATTATGCAATGCCTTCTTCCATTGTGTAGCTCTGCCAACTGCTATGCCAGATGAACAATAATGAGTTAGACTCATCTCTTATGGCTAACTCACACTTTACTAGTTCATATATCTAAATCACTTCCTCTTAACTCTTTGGTTCACCATTGTTAGTAAACAAAATATAGTATAAAGAAAGGGATACCTCTTTGGTGCTGTAATAGTTCTTGAAGATCTTCTAGATTCAATCATGGAAGTGTGTGGATTCACTTCTGGGGCTATGCTCTAATGATCTTCCTGGTCACTATTCTTCAACTCAATTACTAATAAATCTTTCAGGGGAAAACATGTGGCTTCTTAACTTCAGGACAAACGCTTTCAAATTTTGTTTCCAACCTGTCCTTGTACACCACTCTTGTTCTTGAATATAATATCCATGCTTATGATAATCTATTGATTTTGGTCATCCAGAACAATAACCAAACTTGACATCATCATAACCAATGAAAACACGTTTTTTAGTTTTAGGATCAAGTTTAGTTCTATCATCATAATCAATATGAAGTAATATGACACCGGATTTAGGTAAAGACGTTTACCTCTTTACTGCCCCATATATCTTCTTGTATTTTATAATCCAACGGTGCATCAATATTAAACACATTGACCCAGAATGTCTTTGGTAGCGATGTATGCAATCTCATTCTCCTAGCACGTTTAGTCACATCATTCCGTTGAGGTTTTGGTATTCAACATCTTAATCCTGTTATCAACACAATACAGATTGAACCATCATTAATGTATTCACCCTATCATATTATAAGCATGTATCTTACAATTTATCTTGTTCTCAACCATGGCTCTCCATGTTTTGAAGATATAGAATGCATTGGATTTTTTTTCATATAATCAACTCATATCTTTCTGCGCAAGCCATCATCATAAATTATGAGCCCCATGGGATGTAACAAAAGCATGTCCCCACACTTCAGTATGAACCAACTCCAATTTCTTTATTTTTAAAAGTCCAACTTTCACACAAACTGTGCTCAACAAACTTCAACTCTAGATAAAAGCATGTTCATTCATTTCTCCCTCATATGTTTAAATCTATGATGCACAAACTCATTTCCACTAGTATCAGCAACCGTAACTGTATCGTTGTAACTGTACGTCATACAAAGTGTTCCAATTTTATTTCCTCGAGCTACAACCATGGAAACTTTTGTGACTTTTCATGCACCACCAGACATTATGCCCTTCATCATCAAGTTACCCTAATGGGATCATATTGTGCTCAAATTTGGTACATGTCTCACTTTCTGGATTATTTATACAGACCCATTAAATATCTTCAAATGTACATTAACCATACCAACCATATTTAAAGTTTCTTCATCAGCCAGGTAAACCTTTCATAATTTTCAACATAATTCTCCATAATTTCATGCCGTGCAGTTGTGTGAAAAGAAGCTCCTGAATCTAAACTCAAGATTCAATAAGATTATACACAAAAAAAATTAAAACATCATGTACATATTCATTCTTCAGTCATTGCATTAGTAACATCCTCTTTTAGTGCTTTGCAATTCTTGTTATATGTGGCTAGGCTTTCCCCGATTCCAACATTCCACATTTCTTCTAGATCTGGATTTACTTATTTCATTCCTCGACTTTGACCTACCCTTGTTGTGGTTAAAGTTCTTATTTTGGCCCATGCCTCTGGTTTCAACGTTCAGGAGCAGAACTTGATGTCGACGTCTCATCCAAATCTGTTCTTCAAACTTTCATCAAGAAATTGATCCCTGACATAGTTGATTTTAACTTTACGTTGCTAATAAAAGTACTAATCGCTACCTTTCAACTATTTAGTAGAGCACAAATCTCATCATCAAAATCAATCTCAACTTATGACAATTGATTGACAATCATATTAAATTCGTTGAGATGTGTTTCCACTTGTGTGCTTTCCCCCATCTTCAAATTAAGTAACTTTTTCATGAGATGTACCTTATAATTTGCAGAAGGCTTCTCATACATGTCAGAAAATACCAGTAAACACCATTAACCAGTAAATGCGAAGGAAAAAAATAAAGATGTAGGGAAGAAAAGAGAAGCTTTAAGTTGAAGAAGATTTTTCTGAAAGAGAGGCTGAGAGGGACGCGTTGAAGAAGCTTTGGCTAAGAGAGAGGCCGAGAGAGACAACTGGAAAAGAAAGTTGTGCGGCTGTGGGAGTGGTTGGAAATTATCGGAAGAATATGGTTTAGAAATAATAGTGCGGCTGGGTGGATGAATATTACCAAAGCATTAGGGTTTTTAAATAGGCTTTTGGGTCTTGGAAAAAGGTTCATCAATCTTCTCATCTTACACATAAATTAGCAGGAGATGAGATCTTTCTGAATTGGGCTGTCCATTTTTATTCAGAGCATTGCAATTAGGACCCACATAAATGTTGACCCTGTTGCTCTAAAAGAATTTTGATGATATCAAACCATAAATGTATTATTAATGAGTTAAATCAAGTGTATAGGAAAAATCACAAGATGGGCATGGAAAGCTTGAAGAAATGGGCGTGAAGCATTTATTTTGGTTTCATGTATTTTTCAATAGGAACTCACATAGGTTGATTTAATTTTTCTAGGTTCAAGAATACAGTAAAAAATACACTTCCTAGAAATAATCGACCCTCTCCAGTTTTACGTGCAAAACTAGTGGGACAAGTAAGTTAAAACCATTCAGACTAGTTGCTCATAACCGGTGTGTCAGTTTGTAATTAAGGAAATTACTTCCATATTTGTCAAACTGGGCCAACTAGTTGGAGAAACCAGTGAACTAGTTTGACTAAAATGGAAAAACACCTTAAAACTATTAAATCTTCTTGAGTGAGAGAAATATAGTTGTGAGTGAAGAAAAAAACTGTGAGAGAGTTCTTGAAATTTATGTAAGAGATTTGATGATATCGAAGAGCTTTATTATCAAGGTTTGATTGGTACCACAAACCAATAGGAATTGTAAAAGATTTGATCTTCATCCTTAAGAAAGTCATTTGGGAAAAATCTTCAAGAGGAGGTCCTTGAAGCGTTGACGTAGTGATAAGTTTTCCTAAACCATGACAAAATATTGTGTGTCGTATCTCTCCCTTGCCTACACATTTTCATTTCTTGCATATTTATACTTGCTATTTATATTTTTATACTTAGTGTTTCAAGAGATTCCAGGATAGATAAAAGAGTACCTCAAGAAAGGGTGACAAGAAAATATTATGTGACATACTCACATGCTATGAATGCAAGAAATTTGGACATATCAAAGCCGATTGTCCAAACTTAGTCAACGCTCCAAATAAATTCAAATGAAGAGCATTCAAGGAAACTTGGGATGACACTGATGAAAGTGACTTTGAAGAAGAAGAAGTAGTAAACATGTGCTTTATGGCTTTGGAAGGCAATGTAAGTTCCTCTAAACTAACTTTAAATACTAAGCCTAGCTATGATCATCTTGCATTAGTTTTTGAAGAAATTTGTAGAGAATTTGAAAAATTACAATTGAATAAAATTATGAAGAATGTTTAACGAAATTCCAAGAAGAAAATGAGTACTGAAAGAATGAAAATCAAAGCTAATTTACATTTGATAAATATAGATCTTGTTAGATGTCAAAAGAGAGAAAAAGATTCAAATACACCACTCCAAAAGTTTACTAACAGTAGTAATAATTTAAACAAGCTTCTTGAAAATCAAAAGTATGTCTATGATAAAAGAGGATTAGGGTACACATCATTTCAAAACTAAGAAAATAAAAATGTTTTTCTAAAATCGAAACAATCTCACACATACCATCCTCCCATAATCTATCACTATTATAGAATTAGAGGGCATAAGAGTTTTTCATGCATTCATAGAAATGAAGACATGTACAATGAGAAAAATGAGTGTAGTCCACATTACACTAACCATCAAGGATCCAAAAAGATTTGGGGTACCAAAAATCAATTTTTGAATATATGTGTTTTAGGTATCATCTAAGAAGGATGACAAATGGTACCTTGATAGTGGATGCTCAAAACACATGACCGGTGATAAGATAAAGCCTACCAAAATTAGTCGGAAGAAAGAAAATGTCACAAGAGAGGAACGATCATCGATATTGGATCTATGAGTAATGATTCTTTCCTCACTATATATAAGACTTTATTAGTAGATGATTTGAAACATAACTTACTCAATATTAGTCAACTCTATGGCAAAAACTATAAAGTAATATTTGAATACGATTTATGCTTAATCATTGACAAAAGTTCCAACAAAGGTTTATTTTTTGAGCAAAGAGACCAAATTGTTTACACCATAGACTTAAGAGATTTTCAAATTCATAGTGAAAAATGCTTTCTCGTATTTGAAAATGATAGTTCTCTATGACATAGAAGATTTAGACATGCTAGCATAGATTTATGTTCAAAACTTACAAATAATGATATTGTTAAATGCCTTCCTAAAATTATTTTTTAAAAAGATAAAATTTATGATGCATGTCAAATGAGTAAGCAAGTCAAAATTTCTTTCAAATCAAAATATGTAGTGTCAAACACTAGACTATTGCAGTTACTTTAGTCCTTGCAAAATTGCAACTCTTGAAGATAAACACTACACTTTTATCACAGTCGATGATTTTTCAAGATATACTTGGGTAATATTTTTCAAAAATAAAGATGAAACTTTTAAAGAAGTTAGAAAATTTAGCAAACATATTCAAAATGAAAAAAAATGTTTTATGATTTTAAAACTTAGAAGTGATCATGGTGGCAAGTTTGAAAACAAAGAATATGAAATTTTTTGCAATGAACATGGTTTTTGTCACAAATTTTCTGCTCTAAGAACCCCTCAACAAAATGGTGGTGTTGGAAGGAAAAATTGATCCCTACAAGTAATGGCAAGAACGATATTAAATGAACATTGCTTACCCATATTTTTTTTTTGCCAAAATTGTAAACAGATCTTGCTACATTATAAATCATGTTTATATTTGTCCTTTATTAAATAAAACACACTATGAACTTTTCAATGGAAAACCCCGAATATTTCTTATTTTAAAGTTGTTTGATGCAAATGTTTTCTTTTAAATAATAAAGACAACCTAGGAAAATTTGATTTAAAGTCTGATATAGGAATTTTCTTAGGATACTCCACCGTTAGTAAAGCCTATAGAGTATATAATAAAAGAACTCCAGTAGTGAAAGAATCAATGCATATATGTTTTTTATGAATCTAAACTTCCTAGCGCTACTCTTGATCAAGTTGATGAAACTATTAGAAATATAGAAGATTTAGATATCAATAAAGTATCAATCGAGCCTCCAAAAGAAGTTGTCGAAGAAGATCAAAACAAACTTCTAAAATAGTGGACATTTGTGAAGGATCACCCATAAGAGCTTATCGTAGGAGATATCACAAAGGGAGTAACAACTCGAGCATCATTTCAAAACATGGGTAATGTTGCTTCCATATCTCAGTCAGAACCATTGTTTAGATGTTGGGAAAGATGAGTAGGGGATAATTGTCATGCAAGCAGAATTAAATCAATTTGAAAAAAATGAGGTATGAGAACTTGTTCCTAGATCAGTTAATAAAACAATAATATAGTAAGTGAAAATGTAATAGCAACTAGAAATAAAGCTAGGCTAGTAGCTCAAGGATATAACCAACAATAATGAATAGACTTTGATGAAATCTTTACTCATGTTGCTAGACTAGAATCAATTCCAATGCTCTTAGCTTTTGCGTTCAAAAACTTTATTTATTTTTTATCAAAATGGATGTCAAAGGTGTCTTTTTAAATGGATACATCATGGAGGAGGTGTTTGTAGAACAACCTTCTGGTTTTCAAATTTTAAATTTTTCAAACCATGTGTATAAACTTAAAAATGCTTTATATGGCTTAAATGCTCCTTGAGCGTGGTATGAAAAGTTAAGAAAGTTTCTTGCTGATGATGGTTGTATGACACAATGAGCAAGGAGTTTGAGATAAGCATGATGAGAGAATTAAATTTCTTTCTTAGACTCCAAATAAATCAAATGGACGATGGCATCTTCATAAGTCAAGAAGAGTATATCAAGGACCTACTCAAGAGGCTTGGAATGGAGAACGTAAAATCTAGCAATACGCCTAAGAGTACAACCATGAAGCTAGATAAGGATGAAAAAGGTAAAATGTCGAAGTTACAAAATACCGTGGTATGATTGGCTCATTACTTTACTTAACTGTAAGTATATCTGATGTCATACTTAGTATTTGTTTGTATTCACGATTTCAAACTTGTCCTAGAGAGTCACACTTTCCTATTAATAGAATTTTTAAATATCTGCATGGACTACCCAATTTGGCATTCGATATCCAAAATGTGAATCCTTTGAGCTAGTTAGTTTTTCACACGCTGATTTTCTGGTAGCCTAACTGATAGAAAGAGTACAATTGGCACTTATCAATTCTTAGGCAATCTCACTTGTTTACTGATTTAGTAAGAAGCAAAATTTGTTAGCCTTTTCCACTGCTGAAGCCGAATATACTTCGGTCAGTAGTTGTTATGCTCCAATTTTGTGGATGAAACAAACTTTAAGAGATTTGGGCTTTGATTTCAAGAATCCTATTTTGCACTCTCACACAAAACATATCACTTGAGTTTGTGAATACATTAAATCAACTAGCTGACGTTTTTACAAAACAATTGAGTGTTGAAAACTTTTGTAAAAATAGACTTGCATTGAGAGTTTTGAACATTGAGTAGTTTTTTTTCATTTATTTTCACTTATAAAATTCAATGTATGATTTGCATATAAATATCAAATTATAGTTATATGCGCAACAGAGAATAGTGTTGAGATGGAAAAATCAAAAGCTAAAATATGGACATAGGAGAAAAATTACAACAATGAGGGAGCACATATATAACTCTAAACCTTAGAGTATAAAATAGAAATGAAGTAAAACTTTAAGGAAATTTTGAAAATTCTTCAAAATATCCCGTCATCGTGCAAACCGGTCCAACCAGTTTGAGAACCGTGCGCACTGTTTGCTACAGTAACGGGTATAAATTTCACTATGGCCCCTAAAACTAATATAATTTTTTGATCCGCCTCCATCTTCCCTTCTCTTCTCTCCTTCCAGTAAACAAATACTCAATCCGGCGCTGAAGGAAAACCGACATCCACACCTTGCCCTCAAACTGATGATATCACTCAATCCGGCCACCCAACTCACTCCATTCAGCAAACACAATTTGAAGAAGACATTCGTCGAGAACGACATGCTTACTACATGTCCATTATGAGTGCCATTCAGGGCTTTCCACCTCAGTTTCTGAGTGATGCATAAATTTTAGTTTTTTTCTTCATGCATGTCTATTGTCTTGGTTTGTATCTTATGTTATTCTTTTTTATAATGACAAATGGGAGAAAGAGTAATGTTTTTATAAGCACGTATTTTCTCTATGCACATGTCATGTGTTTATTTCCCTTTTATTTCTCTTCTTTAATTTTTTATTAAATGGAATATATTTAGGGGGAGTAATAGTGATGTAGATACTGTATTTTATCCGGCCCAATAATTTTTATACACACACTTTATTTATTGGTCCATATACTAGCATAAGATTATACCTATGGTTTTAAAAAGAAAGCCCAATTGTAAAAAATAAAATTGAGTCCAAAGACTAAAAAATAGGGAAAACTTGCACTATAGACAAGTTTTAGTAGTAATGTGTTAAGCAATAACCATGTTTCTATAAGGTAAATAACAGGTTTCTAAAATGGTCAATAATTTTAGACCAAAATATCATTCATCTATATAAATCAACAAACCTATTAATTCGGGTAAATCAAAAGGAAGTTATTGATATACTCATTCTATATACCCTATAATTAAGGAAAAATTATGTGTTTAGATTATTACGGTAAACCTACAAATAATTTAGTAGTTTAATTATAAAAATCCCAACAAAACCGCGTCCCCTTAATAAATGGAACAATGATCTACTTGGAAAATTCAATCTACAATCAATTGAAAACTAAAATATAAATCAACTTTCAAAAAATATTAAGTATTTGAAAATTAGAACATCCCGCTCATTCATCAACCATTAGGTAACCTCCATGTTATTAAGTGAAACTCAAACAAAATTTGAAATAAATCAATGATATTTAAATAAAAAAAGAGAAATATAAAAACTTAAAGTAATAATTCAGGGTAAATGAATTGATAATTAATGATATACTAAGTAGAAAGTGTATGATTAAGGAAATGTTTTTTTATTGAAAAATTATAAAATCAATCAAATAATATCATTAACATTTTAAAATTCTCCTAAATAAGCAAATCCAGCCCTTTGCTCAACCAATAGGTAAATAATTTTTAATTAATCTCCTATTAAATACAACTAATATAGTTTTTGAGTTTTACCAATGATAATTCGAAGAAAAAAATAAAAAATATAAAAAGTTGACTCCTTTGCCAAATAAACACTTCATTGAAGGAAAAGGTAAATCATTTTTTCCTATCTATTGACTATTTTTAATCAATTTTCACTGACATCCAAATTTCTTTTTCAATAGAGGTGATGTACCTTTGCCATCAATGGAGTTTCTCTCTCGTAAATGAATTTTTTCAAAATACCATCCGTCTATATAAATCAACAAACCTATTTATTCGTGTAAATCAAAAGGAAGTTATTGATATACTCATTCTATATACCCTATAATTAAGAAAAATTATATGTTTAGATTATTATGGTCAACCTACAAATATTTTAGTAGTTTAATTATAAAAATCCCATAAAAACGCCTCCCCTTAATAAATGGAACAATGATCTACTTGGAAAATTCAATCTACAATTAATTGAAAACTAAAATATAAATCAACTTTTTGAAAAATATTAAGTATTTGAAAATTAGAACATCCCGCTCATTCATCAACCATTAGGTAAATCAACTTCAACCTCCATCCTATTACGTGAAACTCAAACAAAATTTGAAATAAATCAATGATATTAAAATAAAAAAAGAGAAATATAAAAACTTAAACTAATAATTCGGGGTAAATGAATTGATAATTAATGATATACTAATTAGAAAGTGTATGATTAAGGAAATGTTTTTATTGAAAAATTATAAAATCAATCAAATAATATCATTAAGATTTTAAAATTTGAAAACCCCCTAAAATCTTGCATCCATTTAATCACGTTTCAACCACCTATTAATGATATACTATTATAATTGAGAAAAAATAACAATCAAAATAAACTAACCATAATTAAAAAAAATTAAATTTCAAAAATAAGAAAATCCCGCACTTTGCTCAACCAATAGGTAAATAATTCTCAATCAATCTCCTACTAAATACAACTAATACAGTTTTTGAGTTTCACCATTGATAATTCAAAGAAAAAAATAAAAAAATATAAAAAGTTGACTCCTTTGCCGAAGAAAATACTTCATTGAAGGAAAAGGTAAATCATTTTCCCTATCTATTGACTATTTTTTAATCGATTTTCACTGACATCCAAAAAAGATTTTCGATAGAGGTGATTTACCTTTGCCAGTCAATGGAGTTTCTCTCTCGTAAATGAATTTTTTCCTCGTCAATGGAGTTATTCCTCATCAATGGAGTTACCTTTTGCCATCAATACTCTGTTTCAGGTGGGCATCGATGGAAGTTTGTCGACGTCAATGACAGTCAATCGATCTGCCATAGTTGCAGTTCAGACACACTACGTCAACATGATGAAATCTGTCAATGTTGCTGGTTCAAAATGCGGATGAATGCTAGAAAAAAAATAGTTTGCTTGCGTATAGATTTTTCTGAAACAATCAAAGAGATTCTAGAAAAAGAAAATAGTTAAAAATCCAAAAAAAATAAAAATTTTCAATGATTATCAATCGGTTATGGAAAAAAGATTATTTCCATAACTGAAAATCCAAATATGTAGCTTAATAATGATAAGATATAGATAATTATATAATCTTAAATTTAAAAAAGTTAAAATCAATACTAAATCTGGATTATTCTCTTAATTAATTACATTGGTCTCATACAATCAATAACAACAAATCAATTATAAAGGGTAAATCTGTCCACTGTAAAATGAGAGAAAAAAATCGATGATGTGACATCCCCGAATATGCTATTTACCTAAAAAAGTCAGGCTATTGCATAAGTCAAGCTTCTAGACTTGGCTAATAGCCCAAATATTAAAAAAAAATAAAAAAATAGAGCTAAATACTAAAAACTAAAAGAAACCGTAATGTTGTTTATAAAAGGAGAGTGAATCTTCACTTGAAGAGGATGTCTTTTAAAGAGAGAAAGTGACGTAGTTCTCTTAGAAAGAGAAAGAAAGTAAGTTGTCTTTGAGAGAAAAGAAGATAAAGATTTGTTTATTACTCTTCATTTTTCTTTCATTTGCACTCTTATGATATTTTAAATTTCGTTCACTTTATTTAAAAATAGAAGTATTATTCATTGTTCTTCATGTTTTCTTATTTATGCTCTTCAAGTGTAATTTTTCTTCTCTTTTCAAAAAAAATTATATAGAAGTATTTGTCTTCTTTCTTCATTTTTGTACTCCTATCTTGAATTATATTTTAATATATCCATGATTTTCTTTTCGATAATGAGATATATTTTGTCATCAACTCAATTAATAAGAGTGATGATAAATAAATGAGTTGAAAGTACAATCAACCTAATTTATGAGTTGAAAGTGTACATACAATGCAAGAAAATTTCTTTCAAAATCTCATAATATATATATATATCATGTAGTATATTAAATATCTACATAGATAAAAATTGTATATACATAGAGGGTTTAATCTTAATTTGTTTATAATATTATAAACAAAATAAACAAATAAACAAATAAATAAACAAATAATAAAAAGAAGTTTGGGAAGGACAGAGGGATGGAATCCTCCCTTCTGACATAGCCACAACTTTTGTTTTTCCACAATGTTTTTATTTTATTTTATTTCATATTAATTTTTCTTCTTCTTAATACATGTTTATCTCATGTTGTTTCACTTCAAATGATGTTTTTTGTTTGCCTTCTATATGTTTTGTATTTTTTTCTATTTTACACATTTTCTTCATTTTTGTCACACGTTTTTTTATCATTTTAAAATTTACTTTCTTCTTTTTACACTTTCTCCTTCATAGTTATTGTTTATTTATTATTTATTTATGTATGATTAGCATATTGTCATGTTTATAATGTGATATTATCTTATTCATTTATATTATAATAAATTTATATATGCATGGGTCACAATCATAATATTTAAATTTAAATTTTGTTAATTTTAATATTTAGTTTTTCTTTAAATAGTTTCCTACGATGAACTTTGAGATTTTTAAAATACAAAATCTTCTCAAACTATTAACGTGGGATGTTATTTTTGGCATGCCTAAAATAACTCCAATAATGTTTTGTTTTAAAAAAAATGAAATGCTTTTCAACGACCCTTGTACCACACATTAAATGTCATTTATTGTGTTTCATTTTATGCACAAGACATACTTAATGTGACATTAAAAAATAAATTTCATTTATTTTTTTACTAATTCATTTTTTACATAATTTGTATAGCGTTTTGATTAAATTTGATAACGATTTTAATAATAGGTGTTGTGGGGTGCTAATACATTCCTTACACACAAATGACTCACATACCAATTTTGAGTTTTTGTAGACCAAAGCTTTATTTTTAAATTGTTTGGTCAATCACGCACTGAAATGATTGTGACCACTTCGAATTTGTTTTTCAAAATATATGTTTCAATAGACACTCAGCATCGCAGGCACGTTGTGACGAATGACATATATTTAGGGAAAGTAATTTAATGGCATGTACTCGTTGACATTATCTTTTACGATTATTTACATGTTTTATTACACTTGATTATTCTTTTAAAATATTATATCACTTAATGGTTTGTCATCATAAAAAAGTGGGGGATTGTTGATCCTATTGCTCTAAAATAAATTTTGATGATAACAAATCATTAAAGTATTATTAATGAGTTAAATCAAGCGTACAATAATAACCACAAGATGAATGTATGGAAAACCTGAAGAAATGAATGTGAAGAATTTATTTTGTTTTCATGTATTTTGTAATAGGAATTCACTTACGTTTATTTAATTTTTCTAGGCTCAAGAATACAGTAAAAATCACACCGCCTAGAAATAATCGACCCTCTCAGTCCCAAAATATGTTAAAATAAGCCCCATAAGCTAGAAAGTTCACAAATGCCCTTGAAAGACCCGTATGGACAAGTGAATACGATGAACCATGACGTTTTGGGTGAAAAACCAGTCAAACCGGTTGGAACCAGTGCGTCGATTTGTAATTAAGAACATTACTTCCTTAATTGTCAAACGGGTCCTATCGATAAGAGAAACCAGTGCACCGGTTTGACTAAAATGGAAAACCTTAAATCAAGCACCGGTTCTCCAAACTAGTTGGACTGGTTCTGGCTGATTTTCATCCTATATAAATAGGTGAGCCATTTCACATTCTCCGGCACACTTCCAAGAAAGCATTCTATACGCTCTTTGATATTCTCACAACCTTGTCTTGTATTCTTGAGCTTAGAGTTATTAAATCTTCTTGAGTGAGAAAAATATAATTGTGAGTGAAGAAAATAATTGTGAGAGAGGTCGGGAAAATTTTGTAAGAGATTTGAAGATCTCAAAGAGCATTATTGTCAAAGCATGATTGGTACCACAAACCAATAGAGATAGTAAAAGTTTTGATCCACTCTTAAGAAGCTCGTTTGAGAAAAATCCTAAAGGGGAGATCTTTGAAGCGTGGATGCAGGGATAAACTTTTCCGAACCATGATAAAATATTGTGTGTCGTATCTCTCTTCTTACTCTCTTTACATTTATACATTTTTATTTCTTGCTCGTTTATACTTGCTTATTATATTTTTGCACTTGGTATTAAGTATGATATACGTTATGTTTAATTTTTTAATGTTACACATTCACCCAATTCACCCCGTTGACCATACCGAACCTTCAATAAAAACTGTTTAATACTTGCTTTTGATTTAGGAGATGAGAAATTTCGGGAGGTGGCAATGGCATTGCCTGAATCATGCGTTTGGGTTGTATTGCGACAAATTAACAGTTCTGGAGGGCGGCCTTTGTCTATGTCAGTGTGATCAAAGTCTAGCTGATGGAAGAGTATGGTGTGAGGGAGTCATGGGCTAAATTGTTTACAGTTTCAGGTGGAACATGATCTAGAAATAGAAGTTGTTCTTCTCAGTTTCAGTCACTTTGCTTTGCAGATAGCAGAGAAATTGTTGTAGTTATTAGTGGACGAGATCTAGTGAAGTATGATCCTAAAGAAAACACATATCAGAGTATGAATCGTGACTGCCCGTATTCCCGGCAACTCTTTACGTAGAGAGTTTAGTTTCAAGGGACAGGGACAATCGGAACAATCGGCAAGAACGAAGTCGAGAGTTGAAAAGGAAAATTGTTGACCGCTAGAAAAGTGAGATGAGACAGATTTCGTAATTCCTTGCAACGTCGTTTAATTTTGCATATCACAATGCATTGTACACCTTTTCTGTTATCATAAAATTGCTCCAAATTTGGGTTACACAGTGATTTACACGTTATTAAAAGAGATTCTGCTCTGTTCTCTTCCACTATTTGATAATTAATCTTTATCTTTCCCAAACTGTCTTTCTTCCACTTTCTGGTTCCACATCATGAATTCAACTGAACCTTGGGTTGTAAGGCTCAGTTCTAAGGATTAAACATTGATATGTTTTAAGATAGTTCCTTGTTCTATAACAGTGTCTTTCGAAGAAAAAACTTAAACGTCATTAGCGGTGCCTAAAACGACCTCCAAATGTCGGTCGAGATCGGTTAAATACTTGGTTGAATTATACTCCTCTGCATCAAAGAGCTCCTCAGTGTATGTTCTTTGAAGTTTAGGCATTTGTTGTTGAATTACAAGCTCCAAACTGTCTTCATCACCTTTTAAAATCTGGACAACCTGCGTAAAGTACAGATATTGCTCTTCATCAAATGGATTTAAGAACTTAAATTTCATTGGTATAGTGTATGTATGAGTATACGTATCAATCAATCACATTTAGTTGTATCAAAATAACGAAGGGTGATATTAGAATAGTAAATTAAGTTTGAATACAATCCCCCATAAAATAATTTTCATCTCATTTGACTCCTAATATGTTAATATATTAAGATTTGCCAATGTGACTTATTTATCAGACACGAGAAATATCAGATATTGCTATAGTTTCAAACCGAGGATTCTGAAAAAATGATTATATTGTTGAAAAATTGTGTTGATTTTGGCAGGTTTTCAGGATAAGAGACGTGCCTGACTCATTTGGGGCCGATGAATTGAAGACTGATGTACACACATTGAGGCAGTCAATACCATACGGTTCATCTGGTCTTCGTCATAGGCACCCGCAAGACATGGATCAGAGAGCGTTTTGATACAGTGATTAGAAAGTAGAGGTTTGGCCTGGAAGTGGCTTTTCATGTGAATTACACATGAAGTAAAAGAGAAGCATTTCAATAAGCAAAAGCGACCTTACCCATATCACAAGGCTCTGCTGTGAACTATCCAAAGCTTGCCGACCGGTGATGAGTTCTAACAGCAGGACCCCGTAAGCATATATATCAGTTTTTTCATCTACTATTCCATGCATAAAGAACTCAGGAGGAAGGTAACTGAAAAAAAAAACAGAGAAAAAAAGTTTCTATGTTAGAAGAAAGAATTTATAAACTTAGATGTGGATGTTGGTTTACAAACCCAAAGGTGCCTTCGAATTTCGACACAATGTGGTGAGTCCATTGATCTGGAAGCCATTTCGCAAGCCCAAAATCAGATATCTGGAAGTAACTATTAAACCATTAGAGACAATATTTTGCTACATCTTCATTCTGTTGTTCAAGGCATAATATGCGTAAAAATTGTTCTCAAAAGATTCTGACAAGAACCAAGAGGGAGACTCCTTAAGTTTTGGTTAGCTTGTCAATATAGGGAGGGGTGGTTTGGGAGAAGACTGATTCATTGCACAAAAAAGGTGCCATGCTAATGCATTAATCCAAAAGAAGCAGATAGTGGTGTTTATGCCTTGTAGAACTTGTATGCATCATAATATCTCTAAATCAATCATCCGAGTGGATTGCAGTACCATGAAGTTCTAAATTTGGACCAACACGATCAAAGAAAAATGCTATAGATGGGGAAACAAAAACATATTCGAGTTACTTGCGGCTCAAAATCCTCTGCGAGCAATATATTAGATGCCTTGATATCTTTGTGGATTATTCTCCTCTGGCAACCTTCATGAAGATACAGAATGCCCTGAGCAGTTCCTAAAGCAACCTTATATCTGATTCCCCAGTCCAGACTCTCCCTTGGTCCTGAACAGTTTTGACAGATTTCATTGCTTTGGAACTTGGGTATAATCGTAAACTCAGAAGTTTGAAAATGATGAACAAACCGTAGAGTATAGATGCTAGGCTTCCATGGGGTGACAAATGGAGAACAAGGTGCATTCCCCCTTCAACCCCATAACCAATCACCTTAGCAATATTAGGATGATCAACATGGACAATAATTCCGAGCTCGGATAAGAAGTCTGCTGTCATCTCTTCTTGACTTCCTCTTGTAAGCCGCTTAATTGCAATGATCTGCCCATCCTCCAACTGCCCCTTGTAAACTTCAGCATAGCCCCCCTCTCCAATCAAATTTTCTTAGCAGAAAAGAAAACACAAGTATTTATCAGCTAAGTAATTCATTACATTAAATCCCAAAAAAAACACAAAAAGAAAATACGGTAGTATGTTAGATTTTACATTGACAGTGCCAATATAAATAAAAAGGAAGTACAAAAGGGACCAAACCGTGACTAAAGTTGTTGGTTGCGGCTTGGAGCTCTGACAGTGAGAAATTTATCCAGGAAGATTTGAAGCAGCAAAACTCAGTATCTAATGAAGAATTCAAAACCGGGGACTTAACAACCGGAATTATGTCGTCTCTGATTCTTTTGCTTTTCATTCTGGTGAGCTTTGGAACACCTTTAAGAGGAGGGAAGGACTGAAATCGCATATTGGGTGCTTTTTTAAGCAAGCGGAAGAAGCCACGCCAGTGAGGGGTGCTTCTAGGATCTGGCCGACATTCCGAGTCAGAGGTGCTGGCCTTAGAAGAAGCTGTATCAGATTCTAAGCTTCTCGAGCAGTCCTCAAGTACTCCTCTTGGAGAAGATTCTTCTTTCTCTTCCTCTTCAAAATTTAATGATCTCAAGTCTTTCCCATCACGATATTGTTGCATTAGTATAAAATGATAACAAATACCAAAAACCAACTAAAGGAACGTACCATGACTCGAAAAAGAGTTGGAGAAACCGAGCCGGTGCGATCTTCTGTTTTCTAAAGTAACAGTCTCCTCAACTTGATTTTCTCTGCCACTTATTTGAAATCCTCTGGCTGTGTTGCCGGGACCATTGCTGCTCATGTAAGCCTAAAGTCAACAAATAACAATTAAAAGAAACTTAAAAGGTATGAATTTCAATTTTGTTCTTCTAATTTTTGAGATGGAACAGATACCAAAACAAGTTTACCAAAGGCCTATTCCTGTCATAAATAATTTCGAAAACAGCGTTTCGGATATTGACTAAAACTCTTTCTTAAATACTACTAACAAACACGTCTTCGGATATTGAAACGTTTCAGAAGACAACACTATTTCCCTTATTTGTATTATTTGTTTGAAAACTCGTTTTCAAACAACCAAGGGCCTCAGCCACCAGCACCCGAGAGGTAGAAATTTGAAATGAGAGCCACAATATAAAACCGATTACTGAAAAACAGAACATCAAAGCCTATTTACTATCTAAAGCTCAGAGAGCGATTACAATTGCTGCTCTACTAAACAACATCAGCCAAAAGCGAGCAACCCAATGATATCAACTCGGAAATTTAGTGAATGATCTCACCCGATGATTGTCAAAGCAATAGTCGCGACGCGGCTATTTGGTGGTCTTTACTCTTTAGCATGATGAATTACATTTCTTTCAAAATTGGCACACTATTCTAGCGTGGAATACAATGGTTTCAAAAAAAATTCTACCAATTTGACGCTTTGAACAAAACTTTTGCATGATTTAATCTAAAGTTAGATTGAAAGAAGCAATTCCTGACCACATAAGTTATAGAGATTCGCCATTCTTTACCATCATTTTCCAAACGTAAGTGTAGAAGAAGAATCAGGTCAGGACAACAACTCCAACTTCAAAAACTTTGTAAGAAATTCAGACTAACAAAGTTCTATTGAAACGCAACAACCGTGAAGAATCTAAGACTGGAGAAACTCCACGCAGAAGAAAAATGAGAGAGAAGTAACACAAAATTTAAGCACAAAACAACAAAGTCCAGAAGCTGAAAATATTCATACCATGAAGAAGCCGAAGGTTCGCGGTCATTTTCCATGAATATTCATTAAGAGGACAGAGGAGGACACCCAAAAATCCTGAAAAAGCCAAAACGGTGGGCCAAGGTAATGACAGAGAAAGAGAAAGAGACAAATCCAGAGAGACAGAGAGGACGGTTGGTATTCTCTCTAGTACAGTAGTACCGTTCTATATTTAGATTAATCCGAAATTCAGTGCTCCTAATTCGGTATTAGTTTGGTATATTTTCCTTTTCTGAATAGGAGATAACGAAAATAAAAGATGATGACAAATTTATAGAATTAAAAATGGCATATCCAATTTTCATGACAAAAGTACGTTGACTATTATAAAACACCTATACCAATAATCACTTATCTTGTTAATGCTGCACACTTTATATAAGATCCTCATGTAATATTTAATGTCATTTGACATCAATCGCATATGGACCTGGCAATGTGATGTTCTCTCCAATAAATAATTCATCAGGTGCTAGTATAAAGTAGTTTATGCTTGACCTCAATTACTAACCCGCTATGCCCAAATTGTTAAACAATGATTTACGTAACAGAGAGTCAATGGTAAGGACCCACCAGTATATTACTATTTGTCCAGAGTTTCTTGTCCATTTCTTATGGAATTATGATTCTCCACCGTAGAAATGATAAAGAAATTATGGTTCACCATAGAAATGATAGTTTTATGATTTATAACGGTTGATCAGAACTAAATAGTTTAGATTGCGTAAAATTTTACTTAGAAAAAAAATTAATTTTTTTTTTACTTTTTTTATTTTTAAACCCAGCTGTCAAAAGTTTTTTGGACGGCTGAAATTGAGCGTGTTCATATGCAGAGGATCCTCATCCTTTCTTATGTAGGAGACTGCCCGCGAGGATCAAGACACGTGCATCTGCCAAATCAGTGTGTTGCTATGCATATATGCCTTTTTTTGTAAAATTGGAGAAGAGAAATTGAATTGGAGAGATCTTTAGAAAGAAAGTGTAAACAACGTAAAACACATGGAAGGCTTTGAAGCAAGCATGTAGGATTTTCTGTCTACAACAATACTTATGTATTCATGGCCTGAACGGAACTTTCTTGTGTTTTTGTTGTAGTTACAAACCTGTTTTAGGAAGAGATTATTTTAAACCATTGAAAGATAATAAACGAAAAATTTAACATGGAGACAAGTAAGTCTTATTCTGACCATTTGAACTATATATTATTATTTTATGTACTAATATAACCAGCATTATATACTAATCATATATATATATATATAATGGTTGGAATATCATTCTAAAATCATATAATGTAGACCCGTTAGCTAGAATGTGCGTTTGTTCCTTACAGGTCACCAGTTTGATCTATACTCATGAACAATAAAGATTACCTAGCTAGCGTAAGTTGTGGTTGTAGCCGAGTTGCGTTATGACTAAAGATTCATGCAATTAATCGGACACTAGCTTGACAACAAAATGACACTACGTGAGTTAACGGAATGTGATTCCAGGTAAAGGCGTGAGAGCCGCTCAAAATCCCAATTCGAGGTTATAACAATTGAGTACAAATGATTTTGGGAAATCTGATTCTCAGTCTGAATTAAACGTGCCATGGAATTGGTGATATAATACAAATGAAAAGAACCAAGTAGGCCAACGGCTTGATTGAGTTAGTCTAAGCACAATCCAACGAGTGTGTAGTGGTAAAAAGCGTTGCTTGAAGATGTGAAAAAACCTGCTGTGAGGCGAATAGATTATTACTAAATTAAGGTGCATTGATCTGTTTTCATCCTAAGCAAGCCATCTCAATTATCTGGGCATCCACCATAAATATGAATTTCAGAAGCTTCTCAACAGCTCCGAGTGAAAGAGAAATAGTATTGAAACTTTAAGCATAAATTATGCTTTTGGTCCCTTAATAATGACCCAATTTTTGAAATTGGTCCCTAATTAAAAAAAATCAATTTAGTCTTTGAAATTTCTATATGATTTCAATTAAGGTTTTTATTGTCTGTAAATAAAATATTA
The DNA here is from genome assembly GCA_003255025.1 of Datisca glomerata. Classification (NCBI taxonomy): domain Eukaryota; kingdom Viridiplantae; phylum Streptophyta; class Magnoliopsida; order Cucurbitales; family Datiscaceae; genus Datisca; species Datisca glomerata. The sequence continues at coordinate 1,224,807 of QANY01002235.1, forward strand.
CGAAAATAATCAATGTGAGGTAATTACAAAAATGAAAAATTGACACATTAAAGAATAGTTAGTAATTTGTCGAGTCATTATTGTATCTCAGATATCATATTTTTGTTACGTTTTTACTTACGAAAAAAACAATAAAAACTTGAGTGATGTTTGATTAAAAGTTAAGGACTAAGTTGGTCTAAAGAAAAATTTAGAATCCAAAATTAAAACAGCATAACTGAGAGACCAAATGAGTAGTGTTACAAATATAATAAAGGGAAAAATGTTTTTTTAATCCATTAACTTTCAAAAAGGACCAACATTGTCGATATATTTTATTTTGACAAAACTCATCTATGAAAGATTTTTATCTAAAATAGACTCTAGAAAGGACAAATGTCTAAAGTAAACACATCCACTAATTTACGTTCATATAAATTAGAGCTCACCATCCACTCAATTTCTTATTAACTTGTCAAAATGATTTTCCCTCATACCCTTCTTACATGACAATCCCAACAAATGTTACTCTCATCTACTTTAACAGTTAAATAACCATGACTACTTCAAAAGCTTATTTCATCTTAAACATTTTTGTTCATCCATCTTTCGCCAGTCCATTTCAAGATTTTTGTCATTCCATCTTCAAATTTTTTCTTTTTTCCATCTTTTTCTTCTTTGTTCATTTTTTACCCTCCGCAAGTCTCAAAGTTTGTTATACTTTAAACATCTCCGTTCTTCCACATCTTCAACTCTCAAGGAATCTTTCCAACTAAAATTTACACATGTTATGGATTATTCATGGACTTTTCAAGTTTTTTTGTTAATGACTTTTGTTAGAAAGTTTTCTTAATTAAGACTTTTAATGAGTTTTATTAGAATAAAGTTGATGATTAAGAATTCAACAATATACTATCTTGAAGAAGAAGACTTCAAGAGTCATTTTCAAGGTTTCAAGATTGATCTTGAAGTTTTCAAGATGTGTTCAAGTTGGATATGAATCTTGAATACTTCAAGAGTAAACTTGAAGACTGGTCTTGAAGTCTTCAAGATGAATCTCATAATTTCTATGAAAAATTTAAAACTACTTACTTTCTTCATTGATGTACTAAATAGATATGTCTAAAGTTTGAATGCTTGTGGTAGACGATGGAGAATGAGAGAAACGGGATACTTCGGGTTTCTTAGTGGGAAGAAGACCAAACTTTTAGAGATATTAGTCAATTGTACTTACCCTGAGCTCTTTTGAAATATTACATGATGATCTTCACATCAATCACACAAAGATGATATTCTTATCAAATTTCTTTATAAAACTCATATTCTATGCGCTAATGCTGAAATATTGAATGATCGAGATTTAAACTTCTTCAATAAAGAGAATGAATCAGAAGTACTTCAAACTAAGTGTCATAAGAAAATCCCAGACCTCGAATCCCACTCGATCTCATCCCTGTCCAACGGGAATAATCCCGTCCCAGTATTGGATTTTGAGATTTTTTCCTGTCACGAACCCATTTAGGCCAGGATTGGGATTACTAGCAACGCTTGGATTTTTATCCCGACTGAACCCATCCCGGCATGCCCATCCCGCAGTCCTGTAGAAAGGTATTTTTCTAGTGTTATAACATAACACTACACTGTAGTGCACTTTTTGTAGCAAGAAAGACTATCATCATGTTTCGAGACCTACCTCGAGGATGGAACGATCTCGTCCCGTTGATGATGTTTACTCTGAACCCCATTATGTGTCCCTGCGGGACCTAAACATAGTCCATCTCAAAGTTGGGTTCCAGAAAATACCCCATCATAGCGGGATCGACATCAAAGCATTTCGCGCTTTATGGAGAATTCTCTAGAACTCAAAGTCATGCTCTTGAAACTACACCCTATGATTATGATGATTATTTTGAGAGGAATGATGTTTATCTTAGGAGGGATGATGATGAATGTCTCCATGAAGATTGCGACAATGATGATGGATACAAAGATGATGATGATTATGATTTCAATCATGGTACGTATAATGATGCCATATGAGAAAATGATTCTACAATCATACCGGATTTAAATGTATGACATGAACAAGAAGTTACAATTCTAATGAATAATGCACATTCGTCATCACAGCCTGATTTTAATGAGTTTGCATTGGACATGATAAGCATGTATGAACTATACATTGATAAAGCAGAGTAGCATAAAATTATTCATATGATGATCATAAATCCAAATTTTGAGTTTAAGGCCTTCAAGTCCACAAAGTCATTATCTTATGAGAAAACATATCAATGGAGGTTACGAGCCATGAAGATACGCCTACGTTTTAGATTTTAAAATTACCAAGGTCAATAATACACATATATGCACCTTTGAAAACTTGCAACATGAACACCGTCAAACTTCTTACTCATTTATTGGTCATCGTATGAGGTCAAAATACACTTGTGTTCGACTTGAGCTTGGTGTTAACATATAAACTACCATAAAACTTAGAGGTCTAAAGAATTTGCATTAGCAATAGTTCGAGGGTCACCTGAAGAAAATTATAGCATATTGCCATCCTTTTTTCACATGCTACAATAAAAAAATCCAAGTATTCATTTCTTATATTCAACATATATAGTTATAAAGATGGATGATCTCGAAGTCTTCAAGACTGATCTTGAAGACTTCAAGATTGATCAAGTACTCTTCAAGACAGATCTTGAAGTCTTCAAATTAGATCTTAAAGTCTTCAAGACTGATCTTAGGAAAATACTTCATGATGTATCTTGAAGTCTTCAAGAGGTATATAGAAGTCTTCAAGATTGATCTCGAAACCAATGATCATGATCACTTCAAAAATTCCTTTATGTCTATCGGTCCCTCAATTCATGGTTTTTAAGTTTTATACATCCAATGATTGTTGTTGATGGAACGACCTTAAAATCGAAATAGAAGGGGACATTGTTTATAACAACGTCAAAAGATGAGAACAGCCAAATTTATCTCATTGCGTTTGAGATTGTTGATTCATAGGATAACGATTCATGGGAGTGAGTTTTTGTTAAGTCCACGCGATTTGGATACTTGATGTTCATCTCAGACATGCATACAAATATAGCAGGCGACATACAAATTGTCTTCTTACATGCATTTCAAGACGCTTGCGTAATCCATTTAAGTCAAAATATAAAGTCCACTTTTAAAAAGGACAACGCCCATCTCTTGTTTTCTGAAACCGCCAAGGCATAACGTATATTGCAATATGATCGTGTAATACCCCGACCCTTCGTAAAGGGGTATTTTCACAAAATTGATTTAAAAGATAAAGTGATTTTTAAAATTTGATTTTAAAAAGGGATTATTTATAATTTTGGTAAAAACATTTTAATTATATATGGTTTAGTTTAAAAGAGTTTTATTTTATATTTTAAAACTTTAACGCACTCACACCGTACATATCCATACATCCTAAACCAACCTTAACCTAATATTATATATATATATATATATATATATATATATATATATTTTNTATATATATATATATATATATTCTTCTCCTTCAATCTCTCACTGTTCATCTCTCTCATGCAGCCCCCTTCGATGAAACTGTTCTCCCTCATCCCTTGCGTTTTCTTCTCTTTCTCTCTTCTTGCTCCTTGTTGCCGTCGACATTCCATCACTGGTAAGCTCTTTATTTTATTCTTCTTCTTCTTCTTCTCTTCTTTCTCTGTCTTTTCTCTCTCCCTGTTTTATTTCCCCTTCCCCTCTCCCCCTCCCTCTGTTTCCTTCTCTCTCGCCCTCTGTTTCTCTCTCTCTCTCTCTCTCTCTCTCTCTCTCAATTTATCTCTCTTCTGCTTTGTCTCTTCCTCTTTGCATTTTCTCTCTCTGCTTCTCTTTTTATCCCTCTCTCTCTTGCCCTCTCAGGTTCCCTCTATGTATATTTCTCCTTGTTCTCTCCTTTCCCCTCTGTTTTAATTCTTTGATTTTGTCTCGACTTTACACTTCGTGGAAGTCTTTCTCCACCTTCACGGTCTGCTTCCAACGCTGCCACATCTTCACATCGTTAAGTTTCTGTTTCTTCTCTTCGTCCCCCTCTCTGTTTCTCCTAGTCTGTATTTTTCTCTCTGTTTCCTTTCCTTTTTCCCTTTATCTCTCTTCTTTCTTCTTTTGTTCTTTGCTTCTCCATCTTTTGCTTCATATTTCTCCTTCTGTTTTTCTCTTACTCTCACCCCCGCTTCTCTCTCCCCTTCCCCTATGTTTTCTCACTTTCTCGTCGTTCTCCCCTACTCTATCCTTCCATTTTTCTCGTTCTGCTGGTTGGTTCTGCCATGAACCGGTTCAACCCAAACCAAACCGGTTCACTTTATCCCAGACCAGTCTGAACTGGTCTATTAGATAAAACCGATCCGGCCTGGTCTGATCCAGCCCGGTGTGAGCCGTTTGACCCAAAGCATTATCATTTGACTTTTGGACCCAATATATTATTTTTTGACCTCGCTCAGACCCCTTCGCACCGTTTTAATTAGTTCTCTTTTATTTTATGATATTAAAAATGTTTTTATATTGATTTATTTCAAAATAATTTAGTGATTATATGTTTTTTAGATTTCAGGTCATTAATTGTTTAGTTCATTCTTCCGCTTCAGGTAAGTGGGCTTACATGATGGTGTGACTCCCGGTTGTTATAAGTGTATATGCTTTGTGTAAGTGAACTTATATTGTAATATGACACATGCATGATAAATGTATATGCTTTGAGTTACATTATAGTGAATTTGCATCGTAATGTGACCCACATGTGATAAATGTATATTATTTGTGTAAGTGAATTTACATTATAGTGTGACTCACGTGTGCTAAGTGTAATATGTGTTATTCTCATCAGCTTTAATTGTCTATAAGCATGTTATGTTTATATACATGTTTGTGTAAATTGACTTATATAATGATGAGACTCTGTTATTATGATTGTATCATGTATTTATATTTATTATTTGTTAAACCACTTTTCAATAATGATTATATTTCGTTAACACTTTGGTAATTGTTTATTGTTCGGTTATTAATTTGATTATCATGAGACAAAATATTAGGGTATGACTGATTTTACATTAGTATGTTATCATGTTTGATTCTGTTACATGTATCAGTATGCATTATATGATTAATTATTATCATACGTTAGATTCTGCAAGCTATGAAGTTAATTCAGTCAAGTGGTAATTAAGTAAAATATGAACTTAAGCACGACCCTTAGTTAACAAGAAATCAGGACTGTTCATGTTTTGTTCTGTTAAACGAATGGGGTGTCATCTGTTCATGCTTTCATTACACATAGGTTGTCACCTGTTCATGTTTTGGTCATACATTGGGTGTCATCTGTAAATGTTTTCCGTCACTAATGAGGTGCTATCTGTTCATGTTTTCCGTCACCTATAAGTGCCATATGTTATGTTGCCCAACGTGTGTCATCTGTTTCGTCGCCCGATGTGTGCCATTTGTTTTGTCACCCAATTCATCATGATGTGTTTCAGTTAACGTGTGATCAGTTCTGATTAGGTTGTTAACTAGGGGATATGCCAAGACAAGATATGATTAAGATTGTTATATGATTCTGTTTGAGACACGTGTTATATGCGTGCTATGTTAAGCTATGTCATGATCAAGTACGTTACTTTATTTCATTTATGATATATGTCAAGTTCAGTTATGTTATGTCAGGATATGACATGTAGATGTATGTTATTATGTGAGTTTGCTTATTGAGTATTTTAAAATATTCATTCCCCCACAGTTGGTTATGGCAGTCGCCCACTCATACTGCTCGCCATCACCACCTACAGTGATGAAGTCTTCAAGGCTGATCTTGAAGACTTCAAGAGTGATATGAAAGTTTTCAAGATTAATCTTAGAGTCATAAATGTTCATCTTAAAGACTTTAAGACATTTCACACATGAAGGTAAAACTTCAAGTGAGTACTTCCTAGGGTGGTTCAATGCTTCAGACAGTGTGATCATTATGAAGATCATATTTGTAATATTTGATACTTTGGATACCATCCTTTAGGGAGCTTCTAAGATTGAAGACGAGGTACTCTAACACCTTACTATTATCCAATAAAAGAGATTGTGAATTTCTAAATTACGCTAAAATCGCGCTCCCACTTGATTTTCTAAATTATGTGAGTTTTTATTACTGTAGGTTACTAAGTGATGTTAGGTAATTAGCCAACTTAATCTTTAGCAACCTACTTCGATTAGACAAACATGCTCAATTAGTATTATGTTTAAGTAAATACAGTTTTATCTAAATTCTAATAATCTCACAATTTAATTAACGACAAATTAAATATGTAGCAAGATCATTAAAATTAAAAAATATTTTTAAGTAATACTAATAACATGCTTCTAAGGTTATTTTAAGCCCTAATTGATTATGCTTAATTTTATCTTCATTATGCAATCATAAACACTTATTCTTTTAGAAACTTAAATTCACATGGTATCTAAATGTGATGTGCATAAAATAAAATTATCTAAGCATGCTAGGCACAAAACATAATAAACAAAACAACAAGATATAAAAGAAAATAAACCTAGCCTTGCATAACTCTAAGACTATCTTAATTCAAAAGTGAAAATTATTCTTCAAGATAGACTGAGATGTGATCCCTGGTTGCTGGAATCGTCTACTCGCTTCCTCATGAGATTCATCCCCTTTCAACTAATTGAACTTGGTAAAAGTTGGAAAAATCCTGTCATTCCCTGAGATGTTAACTTTAGCCTCAAATATGACTAGAAAAACGCCTGAATTTGGTCTTCTTCATGAAGCACAAAATTGTCGGGCTAAAATTACAATAAAAATACCGAACCTATCACTATGTAGCCACCTGCTGCACGGCCATGAGTTTTTTTCTATTTTTTTATTCCATTTTTTCATCGATTCGATCTCCGCCCGAATAATTATATAAAAAAAAATCATAGCTTTCTCAAAAAAATTTATGAGAATCTATGAAAATTCTATACCTATCCAAAAGGGAAAATAACTCTTTATAGATTGTCCCTCTATTTACATAATCAATAAAATTTTTACATAAAATATAAATGGTTATGAAAATCAAAATTAATCATGCAAACACGAGTTAGGATTCTAAGAATGTGATAATACATGTGATTTTCATTCTAACAATAGACATCTAATAAATATATTTAGAATCGGGCTCTGATACCGATTGAAGGAAAAATCGTTACAACTGAAAAATTGTCCCGATCTTAAAATCTAATTATTAAACAATCTAATTCATGCTAGAATAAATATGAAAATCATACTCTTGATGCGTGAATCCCTCATACTCTTCCTTACTATATCTCAAACTGTCAATCAAAATCTCGACCGACTCATCACTAAAAAAAATCAAACGCAAAATCAGTTAATTAGAAAAATTATTTTCTTTTTATTTGACTTCGTTTTTTCAGTTTTTCGTAGACTTGTTATTTCTTTGTATCTATCCATAAACTGTTGTTTATAAAGAAAAAACCCAATCCTCAAAAATGCTCTTTTACAGCCATGGGTTACAAATAATATAACCCATGCAAAGCAATGATTGGAAATTTAATTCCCAACCGTATTACTGTTTTTATTTTTTAAAATTAATTTGGTTAATTAAATTTAAATAAATTAATTTGAATTAATATTTGGCATTTTAAAAGTTAAGATTGAGCTAGTTCTTTAAATTTTAGTTGATTATATGATATGCATGTTATGCTACTTGTTTACTGAACAAGATCGGACACAGCGTAACTAAATTCGAGGCTAGGAAAGAGGTCATACAGATATAAATACATTTAACTACATAACTAATAAAATCTACCAATTAAAATGATAATTGAATTTATTAATTACTAATTATGATTAACTCCACTATAAAATCATAATTGAAATCCAAATGTGATTTATATTACTCAACATAACCATACTTGACCTATTATTCATGATGTAATGCACTCTATAAGATAATATCATGCATAATTAGGTGGAGTACTATCAACATAATATTTATACTCTTCTTGGTATCTCTAAGTTTTAAATTCATTCTATTCGTCAACTATGATAATTTTCATACTTGATAACTCAAGTAAAATTATTTTTTCTGTAGTACTACACCAAAGAACTAGATGCTTAATTTACTGTCACCACATAAGTGAATTACTTAAGATGTACTATGTCACTTAATTAAAAGTGTTTACGAATTCTACTATTTAGAATCTATGGACTCACTATCCAATAACGCAGTTATCCAACGAAAGAAATATGTTGACTCATATAGTCTCATTCTTAATAGATCAAAATAACTACACCATTAAATATGAGTTTACGACTCTCAATATTAGGGAAAAGGGTGATTAGGTACTAGAGAGACTAGCAGCTAGAAAAATATTATTAAATAAGAAAAAAGAAAAGAAAATAAAAAAGAGTTCAGTATAGGAAGGAATACCACATGCGGTGACTCAACTAGTAGAAAGCTAAAGAAATAGCAACATAACACAGTAAAAAGAAAATATACAAAATGCTAACCTCGTTAAAAATCTTATCTGGTAAATACTTCATTGGGGAAAACTCAGAAATGGAAAAAGAGTGCTAGCCATAATACTATTTAAATCTATAAGTACCCAGACCCGCCAAATCTTCATGATACGACTGCTGACAAGAAGCAGGAAGCTCAGAGTATCAGATGAGACCATCAGTAGTGGCAATAAACTTGGAAAGAAGATCTGCAATGCGATTACCTTCTCTGAAGATATGAGCAACATGAAAATTCATATAGGAGATAAGATGTAATAATCGAGACCGAGCACCTTTTAAAGACCAAGGGACTTCAAGTGAGTGAGAGATAAGAAGAGAAACTACATATGACGAGTCGCTCTCCAACCAAAGAAAAGTCCAATTTTTATGATAAGCATAATTTATTACCTGAATAACAATAGATAGCTGAACTTCAAAAGCAAATGTTGATTCTAAAGCTAAGACAATACCACCTTTAAAAAACCCACGATGACTTACGGAAAATTCTACTATATTCAGCATGACCCGAACATCCAAGAGTCATACCATCAGTATTCACCTTGACCCAATCCAAAGGAGGAGGAAGCCAATGACCAAGAATAATCTTTGGAGCCTTAGGAGGAATACCTTTATTACCAAGAGAATGAAGAACAATAAGATCAATGATGGAGTTGTGCATAGTAGCTCTTTGCATTCGATTAGCATCACGCATAGTAGTCCAAATAAATGATAAAGATTGGCCGATCGAGATTAAATTATCTCCAAATGTTAAAAAGTTGATCATTCATGGAGACAAAAACAACATTTCTAAAAAAGTTTATAAAATCAGAAGAAATATCCAACTGTATCTGGAATTTGATCGAAATATTAGTCAAATTACAGAAGCATAAGGACATCGAAGAAAAATATGATCCACCGACTCAACATCAAGTTTACATAAAGCACAATGTGGCGGTAAAGTGATCCCTCTGGCCTGAAGGAGATCCATGGTAGGTAACCTATTAAGAAGAGTCTGCCAAATAATTGTTGAGCGAGAGGGAGAGAAATATGAAGACCAAATATGAGTAGCCCAGAAAGGCTTTTCCTGGAGATCAGTAAAATGAAGATAAGCCTGCTTAGTAGTTACCACTACTACAAAAAAGGGCTTTTACGTCGGTAAATACCCGTCGTAAAAAGGTATACATGACGAGGATTCACCGTTGTCTATGTGTGTGTCGTGTAATATTTTTTCACATTACACGATGGTAGGAAACAAACTGTCATAAGACATCATTTTTATAACAAGCGTATTTTCAATAAATGTCGTAACTAGTTAACCCTACCACGACACTTACAGGAACACACATCGTGTTATTTTTGTATGCCGTCGTAAAACTTAAAATCATTGACGATGGCGGTTATATATGACGCCGTGAGAAGTGAAGCATTGTCGTGTTTTCTGGAGATTGTTACCACGGTTTTATGTACTACTGTCGTAAAGAAATTAACGTCATCAGTAACCTTCTTTTGTATTACGACGTTTTATTCTTCGCGTTATGTCATTCATTGTCCTTATTATGATGTCACGTTTATTTACCGTCGTGGTAGATTCCCTTTTTTACTTCAATTTTTATATCTAATGTCACAATACTGCTATTAATTTTTTTTATTCCACTGTAGAAATTCGGCTCAACCTAATCACAACTGATATGAAAATATCAAATTAAGAAAAACAGATACAAAACATTAAACTCTCAAGATTTATATACTATCAATAAAATATGAGAAGCCATAAGGTAATATTCAACATATACATCAGAAGAAAATAGGAGAAAAAAGAAAAATAAATTCATGATTTTTTATGGATCCTACTGTACCAGTTGAAAAATAAAAAAAATGTTCTTTAGCTGCAAATGGTACAGTCTTTGATCCCAATTTTGATAACAAAGCACCAATGATTATCTTGATAAGCAGAAAGAGCTTCTCGGATTTGCCCCCGTCCTTCAATCGTAACACTTGATAGAATCCAACAACAATAATATCAACAAGAGGAAAAGAAAATCATAAGAAATAATCTATATAAGCAAAAAGTTTATAATCTGTCATAAGAAACAAAATTAGGATATCATGTATAAGCATTCAAATAAACGAAGTTTTTTATAAGAGCAACAAGGGTGGACAATTTGAATTCCAAAGCCTATAAGGGTGGACAATTTGAATTTGCCATGAGCAGTTATTAAGCAAAGCTTGTTCATGAACAAGCTTTGGATCATGCCGAAGTTTCCAACTTAAACAAAGCTTGTTCATCAACAGTTTGATTGGAGAGAGTCAATTATGGTTCGTGAACTTCCAGAAAATAAATGCAACTTAAATCATACTCATCCTGCTAAAAGAAACGGACAATTCATTTTTTTTGGTAAGTGGAAACGGACAATTCATGCGCGCAACACAAAAGTTAAACATTATTGACAACAACAGACAAAAAAAAACATGTAAAAGACAAATGGCTTTCTCTGAAACTTTAATAACTCACACAAGCTGTTTAACAAAACCATTTTCCTCACAATTTTGGATTCTTTAATTATGTAATGAATCGATTATATAAATATGCACGACACGCAAATACAAAAGTACTCACAATTTTGCAGATTTGCAGTTCGTGACCTGGAAATATGACCTCCTAGGGACCAGATGCATGGTACCTCCCATATATGTTTTTGAGTCCTGAGCAAAGAGCATATAATGGAAATGGGAGGGGGGAGTAAGGATATGGATGATACATTTAGAACCAACTGAAATAATACCTCATGCATGAATTATGCCATTTATTGTTTTCTCACAACAAACAAGGTTCACAACTCACCAGATTCGGAGAATTTACTTTGTAACAATCTAAACATGTCAAAAAACAACTGATTATTTCAAAACAAAGTTTTTCCTACTATAATCATTTATGATCTGAAGAAAGTAGAGCATACCATGTAGCATAGCCAAAACGCTCCCCTGACTAAAAGAATAGGTTTATGGATCGGAGATTGATAAGATCGTCCTATTTATGTCCTCGCCATGAAATCTGGTTAGTATCTTTTATTTTATTGCTACATCCAGCTATACATTTCTAAAAATACGATAAACCATACTTAGTTCTTCCAGCAGTTTAGTAGTTACAAATACACCTCAGAAACTCTTGATATAGTCAGCTCAATTTATCTCCAATACTAAGTAGTTTCACATAATTAGATAACTCTAGCACTCCATGATAAATTATAGAAGATGCATGATTAGTATAGAACATTAAGAAGAAAACGATAATCATAATCATGATATATTCAACCTTATATAAGGTTGATGTTGAAAGGAGAAATGCAGATACTCGGATTGAGATATGCTGTGCAGGGAAGCCGGAGTTGCTGTTATCCACAGTGAACACCATAGACGCATTAGCCTTGAGATTCAACAGTGTGTCATTAGCTGCTTCAATGACTTTGCAATGCAAGCTTCTTGTTCAGAGGTAAAATTGCCTAAAGTTTTAATTTGAAGACGGCAAATGATTTTCTTTATATAGTCAAATTCAAATTCAAGAAGATTAACGTACTTTCATGCGTGTATGCCTTCCTATGAACTGAAGCAGAGAACATCAGCCAGTCCTGAAGAAATAAAGGAAGCACTATTTAGAAATGCAGGGTATGGAGGAAGCACTATACAAGTTGTGTTAAAATGTTATAGAGAGAGATGGGTTATTCAAGTCTTTGTATTTTCAAAGAGGTTTGTACAATGAGAAGTTCAATTTCCTTTAACCCCCTTTTTCCCCTCTTAAATAAGTAATTTCTGCTGATATAAATATATCTCAGTTTGAGGAATGTTTATCATCTTAATTAGAACTGCTTCATCCTCCAAATTTGGAATTTATACATTACAATAATTAATCTTCTTTTAGCAGTTTAAAACAAAGGTTCCAATATAATCAAGGAGAAAGCAAAGGTAAAGGAAAAGCAGTTGTGGTCTTTTAAATATTTTATGAATGAAATTACACATTAAAAACACATGGAAATTCAGTATTTAAACCAGACAAGGAAAAAGTAAAGAAGAGTAAGAACATTAAAACTTATTCAGTGTGTAGTAAAGAAGAGTAAGAACAATAACACTTATTCATTCAAAGAAAGAATGAAAAATGAATGAAAGTATGTGATGTGAAATAGGATGAGAATTTGTCCCACATTGGAAACTCAAGGAAAGAATGTTGGATTTATAAACCCAACATTCATGCCTTAGGGTAAGCCCCAAGGGACACCTCACATTTTGTGGGGAAGAGAGGATCTAGATGGCACATGATTTTTTCTTCGCGCGCCGGCCATCCGTCCGGCTCGGTTTAGTACGGTACGATCAAAAGATTTATATTTTAGATAAATTTTCTTTGATTTATTTGGAGAGTAAGAAAATATCTCCAAACAGAATATGTAATTATCTGCAGAAGATAATTAAAATATCTCCATTATCCCATAATATCATCAAAAATATGATTCTAATTTATCTACACGTTTGGCTTGCTCTCCAAGCCTTAAACGTTATATAAGAATAGGGCATTAGCTTCATTTTTTAAGAAACACAACAACACTCAATCAAAATGCATCCTGCATATTGAGAGAAATACAAAATGAGTTCTGTGAGGGTCAGAGTAATCGGTGGCTGTACTCTGGCTTAGATCGTTGTATCCTGCAAAAACGATTCGTCGTAGTCTCCAAGCATCCTGTGGAGGACGATTATTGTTTTTAGGACATTGCTTTCGAGCAATCCTCGATCTACATCGTATTTTTAGTTCTAATTTTGCTGTAATTGTTTTCGTTTAATTTTATTTATTAGATCTGATAAATTTTGCTGTAATCGTTTCTGTTGCAATTACGTTGTAATTGTTCCATATTTCTTTGTAATCGTTGGTTAATGAAAGTATCTTGTTCCATCTCTACACACGATATTTAGAGATAAGTCATGCTCTCCTATACTGCCAAACAAAGGTATTGCACCATTTGTAAGTTGATCATCTATCCAGGTACTCTCATCTTCATTACTGATTTCAAAGAATAAATCATATAATAGTCCAATAGGTACTAAACAATGTAAATATAACTATATTTAGTAATAGAAACAAAAAACCCGACTCAAGAACAGGAGCCTCAAACACAAAATTCACAAAAACCTCATAAACACAAAATGAAACGCAAGAGAGCGCTCATCAAAGCATACAATACAACTTACTAAGGGATGACTAAAAGCGGCGACAACAAGAGGGGATGATCTGGATCCTGGAGCTATGCAAAAATACTGTCTCTTCTTATTAGAAACCTTAAACCTAATGGATATGGCCAATGTTTGTTATTTAATCTTACCGTCAGACAAAGACGATCACATTATTCAACAAACAGCATTGATGTTGGCACAATCTAGCTCTAGGTAACTGTAGGGATAAAAATACATGCAGAGACTCGATAATATTTTTGAATAAAATTCAATACTCTTATTTTTTGAGTAGGGTCTACATTAAGTTCAAATCAAATACTCTTGTGTGACCAAAATCATCATGACCGATGCATCTTTCACGACCTGATCGATGAGCATGACCCCACCTATACCTACACTACCGAGTTCATACGGATGACGAGATAATCTCATACTTAGGACCGTGACTACTCAAGATAGTCGATATTATGTTTCTGTCACAATATGATATAATAATCATACAATAAAAAAAAGATACATATCAAATCTATCAGACAATCTCAATATTTGTTAAAGAGGATAAGATGATAACCAAAATATCATAATCAAAGAATATTTTTCATGAATATCTTCATTCCTTATCAAATTAAGATATATTGAAATTGGACGTTTGACTGATATAGAAATCATTATTAATATATGATGATCTCCATTAAACAGTAAACAATTCTCAAATATTGTTATTATGTTATTAAACACTTTATTGACTTGATTGTCTTGCGTACTGCTTTCATGATCATTCTTGATTTTTGTAGATCCTTGAACGAATCACCGAGTGACGCATGACAAACCCCTCGACAGTTGATACTTACATATTTTTCGGATCAATAATTTAACGCGGAACGTAGATCTCCCTCTTTCAAAATTGATTAAAAAGTTTATTAACCGTCGCCGCGATTGTTGCAAAAATGGTCATACGATCCATGTATCTAATTGAAAAAGAACGAGGAAAGATGGAGAGAATTTTTGATCGGCATGATAATCTGTTTCTGCCGTGCAAAGTCCGTTGCTGCCTGTAAATCAACGCTGCTGTAACCCGTTAAAAAAATAAAAAATCAAGCACATCCGCGGCGAGACCCGTGGCTGCAGCAGTGCACGGTCGATGCCGTGGACGCCAGATCCCGCGAACGCGTCTGTCAGGTCACCGGATGTTCTAGAAGAAGAGCATCCACAACAACCGCAACCATGAAAAATGATGGAGGAAAAAAAATAAATCCTCCTCTAATTTCGAAAAATGGAAGCTCAGACCTACATCAAATGAGGCGTTTTCAGACTCCAAAACGCCCATAAAAATGATCAGAATCAAATTCCCGGCAATTCAAGCAGTCGCCGGCCGAAAATGGACAACGGGATCCGTCGCACGCGCCGGCATCGGCTGCTCTCCATCCTTACCCGACTTCAGCAGACCGGGTTAACCTACCCGGTCCATTCCGAACAACTCCACTTGAGAAACCCAATTGGTAGAGCATACAAGGGCCCAAGAGAGAGCCTAAGCTCGGCCCGCGCCAGAGCATGACCCGCAGGAAACTGGTCTGCCATCGACCCACGTCCGCGCCCGAGATCGACCCAGGCGCAAGGTGGTAAGCCTGAGATCTAACGAACGACCCGCGCCAGCAGCAAAGCCCGCCCGCCTTCGGCCCACGGACCAGTAAATGAGCCCCAGACTCGAGACCCGCTACACGATCCGCGACCCTGGGCCTGTCACTGGACAGTTCGTCAGCCCAGCCCACGCATCCAAGGCCTTTACTGCAGGCCTTTGTTCCTCTTGCAGCCTAGTCTTCCCTCCAACAAGCCCAGCGCCTTGCCTAGCTCCTCACAGGCCCAATGCATGCTCATTCCTTCGAGTGGCCCAATCAGCTTCTCCAAATCAGTTTTGTCAAGTTTTAAATAAAAAAAATGGCGGAGCAAATACACACAAGAATACAAACTCAAGGGAAGATTTATTTACGCACAATAATATTATTATTTATTTTAGTTTTAAGTAATTTATTTACTTATTATTTATTTTAATTGTAAAATTCTCTTGAATTAATTTACACTATTTGATGTGTTATTAATGTCAGGAGAATAATGTAATTATTTGCATCAATATTATTTAATATCTCAGACATGAGTGAGCTTCAAGATCTGGACGCGCATCGATCATCATCATTCTAAATTTGTTATTCCCTCAAAATCACGAGTCGCATCGATGATATTCATTAAAATTTTGAGGAAAATAATACAATAAATATTATTTAGCATCTTGGATAAGAGCATGTTTCAAGATTTAGACGCAGACCATAAAACTCAGATCTGCATTATTTTAGATATTTATTCTCTCAAAATCAAAAGTCACATCGATGATCTCCATTAAAATTTTGAGAAGAATAATGCAATTATTTACATCAATATTATTTAACTCTTGGACAAAGAACGAGTTTCAAGATTTTGACGCAGACCATATAGTTCGGATCTGCATTATTTCAATTTTTTTATATTCTCTCAAAATCAAGAGTCACATTGATGATCTACATTAAAATTTTGAGGTACGTTATTTATTTTTCATGCTCAATTTTACTATTATTTTAAAGAATATTTTTTAAAGCACTTTAATTTAGCATGAGCCCATTATAAGCAATAAGATCCTAGAACATAATAAAAGTCACAAAATCTATATTACCACGACACCTCAGCACGAGGTCTATGAATCGCTAGGACCCACGCGGTAAGGGATGATAAGCTAGAAATAGAAATACAATGTAAATTCCCTAGGAATATACAAGTGCGTGTGCAGTTAAAATGCTCCCATGAGAGAGCAAACATAATTATCATGACCGGAGAGGTCAAGAAATATGCAAACGCTCACACGAGAGAGCGAACATAATTATCAAGACAGAGAGGTAACGAAATATGCAAGCACTCCCGCGAGAGAGTGATCACAATTATCAAGACCAGAGAGATCATGAAATATTCAAACGCTCCAACGAGAGAGCGAACATAATTATCAAGACCCTAGAGATCACAAAATACGCAATCACTCTTACGAGAGAGAACATAATTATTAAGACCCGAGAGGTCAGAAATATGCAAACGCTCCCGCGAGAGCGAATATAATTATCAAGAATGGAGATGTCACGAAATATGCAAACACTCCCACGAGAGAGCGAACATAATTATCAAGATCTGAGATGCCACAAAATACACAAACGCTCCCACAAGAAAGCAAACATAATTATCGAGACCTAAGAGGTGACAGATGATGCAAATTCTTCCACGAGAGAGCAAAGATGATTATTAACAACCAAGAGACCACAGATTACGCCAATGCTCCCACGAGAAAGCGAGCATAATTATCAAGACCGTAGAAGTCAAAGATTACACCAATGCTTCGGAAGATATTAAACATGATTATCAAGATCCGAGAGGTCACAAATTATGAAAAATACTCCTATGAGAGAGCATACATAATTATCAAGACCCAAGAGGTCACAAATTATGCAAACGCTCATGTGTGACATCAAACAAGACCAAAGAGGTCATAAATTACACAAACGCTCCCTCGAGAGAACAAACATAATTATCGAGACCTGAGAGGTCCACTACCCAGACTGCTTCGTCAACACGGTGAAGGAAAAGATGGAGAACGGAAAGTGGAAGTCCTGCATATGTTCAATGGCCCGAATAAGGCATGCCCAAAGGACAACTCCCCTATTCCAAAAATTAATCAATTGATGGACGCTACAACGGCTCAAGAACTTGTTGACTTTGTGGTAGAGATGACGCCACCTTAAGAGAAAGATGACTGGAGCCATACAGAATATGTCACGCAAGATGACACGATGGATAGAGGCACGAGGAAAGAACATTCAGACATGGAATGGGCACTCAACGTGGATGGCTCTGCAAACACATGCAGAAGGAAAGCCAGACTGATCCTCAAAACATCCCGAGAAGACCAAAACTGAAAGGGCGATGCAAATCGCATTCAGGAAATAACAATGAAGTCGAATGAAAGCATTGCTCGCATGTCAATGGAGATTCTTAAGCTAGGCATAAGGATGTGGGCAAATCATAGCGAAGTTCTAAAATTGAAGGAATGATTCAAAGAGTGCTCCGTCGAGCAACTATCTCGAGTACACGAGATACTTGGATGAAAGACCTCGATAAAGGTCATGATCGTCGATGCCTCCTACTCATCAGAGATGACTAGAAGAAGGACCCTATATAGGGCAAAAGGACCACAAAAGTATCTCGTGGCACCCGATCACACGAGATGATCGAGCGAAAGACCTCAACCAAGACGACGGCCTGACGAGGCCTTCTGGTCACTAAGGATGATCTGGAGAAAGACCCTCCTACATAGAGCAAAGGGACCATGAAAGTATCTCGTGACACCCGAGCACACGAGATGATCAGACAAAAGACCTCAACCAAGGCGACGGCCTGACGAGGCCTCTTGATCACTAAGGATGATTCGGAAAAAGACCTCAACCAAGTGACAGCCTAACGAGGGCTCCTGATTTGATCTGGAGAAAGACCCTACATAGGGTAAAAGGACCACGGAAGCTTCCTGTGGCACCCGAGGTCAAAGAACCCTCAAATGAAAGACCTTACCTAGGGCGATGACCTAACAAGACATCCTTATCACATAAGATGATATGGAAAAAGACCCTACGAAGGGAAAAAAGACCTTATTCAAGGCGACGACTTAACGAGGCATCCTTATCACATAAGATGATTGGAAAAGACCCTACCTAGGGTAAAAGGCCACAGTAATATTTCATGGCACGTAAGCACACGAGATGCTGTGACAAAGTACAATGATAATGGTCATATTCGCCAAAGCTCATAACTTACGTGAGACGAATAGAAGAAAAGACCTTACATAAGGTAAAAGGACCATTGTAATATTCCATGGTACTTGAAGTCACTAGATGACTACGATGGTCACATAGATGACTATACACTCGAAAGTCACATAAATGACTATAATACTCCAAGTGACACAGATGACTAAGGTACACCCAACGTCATCCAGATGACTAAGGTTCACCCAACGTCACCCAGATGACTATGAGACTCCAAGTCACACAGATGGTTAAGTACCCCTAGTGTCACAAATGGCTAAGCACCTTAAGTCACCTAGATGACTATAGTACATTGCGTCACAAAGATGGTTAAGATACCCGAAGTTACCAAGATAACTATGGTGCCCAAAATCATAATTATGACAATGACACTCTAATCACATTGATAACTATGACATTGAGATTAGAATCTCATAAACCTTAAAGGTCTTGGTACTCCACTAGAGATGACTCCAAAGGACCTCACCATCAAGGACTCGTCAAACACGATTTGAGCAAACGAGGCAAAGTAGGCTCCAAAACCTTCTATCAGAAAGCGAAAGCATTGATGAATTGCATACATAAACACATAAGCATAGAGAGATGCAACAACAAGCTCAACAGAACAAGCAATTCATTTCAAATGAAGAACGTCAACAATATAAAATACAAACCTACCGCTTGATGGGATACATTTGGTCGATATTCTAGGAGCATAGAAGATAAGGACCTTCAGTAACTCAAGAATACTGTCAAACTTAGGGCACAATTATGGAGGCATCACTCCATAGACACTCAAAAGTCATTTGTCCTCCAAGAGAAGAACAACTCACTTTTCTTTAAGGCTAGCTCAAAAACACTCATTGTGCCAAGCTACGCTATAAATTTTGGACAAAGAAACATATGAGTTAGACAGTCGAATCACTACGTTACTTGGACATGCTAGTAAACTCAGACATTGAGTTACGAGAAAGAGTCAACAACCAAAGTCTCAAAACTTTTGGTTCCCAACCACGACTTAGTTTTTAAAAATGTAACTCTGGATGGCAAGAAGAACCCTCGGGAAGCACGCCATTGAGTGCAATAACTCTATCATCCGCCATGAGACATGAGATGCCAAAGTTATGTACCAGATATATGGTCAAGCATTGATCAACACGAGAATGCAACGTAAGATTTTGAAAAAAAATCGTATCCTTAAGAAGACCCAATAACATCACAACGTCAAGTCAACCTCACAGTAAAGCAATCCCAAGGTCTGGCCGTCTTATCGTCTATATCAGATCAAATGAATTCAATCCTAACAACAAGTCTTCACCATACGCTTAGACGAAGGTGTAAAAGTTTAGCTGTGATGACAACTGATCCAACTCAAGCCTCATGGCTGCCAGATGAACTTCATAGGGACTCGATCCCGATAATTACTCGAAGCAACTCACACAAACCTGAACCACATAGCTTTTGGTCCTAACACGATCACACACATCATTACATGAAGACGTCCAACATTAATCAAGATGACGACATTTTTACTAAGAGTCAATTGACAAATATGAAGAAAGCTCATGTCATTCACAAGATGCTTTAAGATGCCATCATGAATCAACAACAAATACTTAGATATTTGGACACAAACTCTACTGTTTGACGCCAACTATTACTCAGCACTCGATTATGTACAAAGACAGAGTCTTGGGTAAAAGCTCATGGCTCCCTCCACAACATATTTTTTGACTATATCGCTATGCTTTAGACTCAAGAAGTGAGCGAAAATTGTAAGGGAGAAAAAACACTTGGGCTAAAGCCCACGCAATAATATTTTTGAACAAGGCCCAATACTCTCATTTCTTGGGTAGGGTCCACATTAAGTTCAAACCGATGACTCTTCTATGACCGAAGTCACCATGATGACCGAGGTACCCTCCACGACCAGATCGATGAACATTACCCCACCTATGCTTAGACTACTGAGGTGACACGGATGACGAGGTAATCTCATACCTAGGATCTTGGCTATTCGAAATAGTCAATATCATTTTTTGTCACAATAAAATATAATAGTCAGTCATACAAGAAAATTATGGGCACACATCAAATCTATCAAGTGATCTCAATGGTTGTTAAAGAAAATAAGATGATAACTAAAATATCCCGATAAGAGAATATTCTACATGAATATCTCAATTCTTTATTAGAATAAGGAAGAAGATACATTGAACCTGGACGTTTGACTGATACAGAAAATGATTATTAATATATGATGATCCCCCATTAAACGGTAAGCAATTCTCTAAATTGCTATTATTTTATTAAACATTATACTGACTTGATCGTCGGAGTGCATTAGGTGGAGCATCCTCCGATGTTCTACCTACTCCTTTTAAGATCGTTCTTGATTTTTGTAGACATCTGGATGAATCACCGAACGACGCGTGGTGAACCCCTCGACAGTCGATGCTGGCATATTTTCGCATCGACAGTAATGAATTTGGCTTTCATAATCCAACTGAGAGTAGAAAGAGACAGATAAACCAAATAGTCTTCGCCAAGTTTGTTTATTCAGCCCGCAGAAAGTAACTCAAATTCTTCATTCAAATATGCACAAAAAAGGAGTGAAATCAGAAACGCATGTAGCTCGAAGAACCAAACAATCAGCGAATAAAACCAACCAAAAGCTTTATTATCTATTTTTGGTTCCTATAGTATAAAAGTTCTCAATATACCGAATCTGATTATTCTCACGAAAATCACACAAAGATTTAAACAAAATTGAACAAAATACATAAATCGGTTTTTACACCAATTGGACTTTGTTCTCTAATTGACCTTAAATTTGAGCGTAAATTACCTAATAGAAGCCCAAGCATCAAGCATGACCAGATTTCAAAGCAGAAAAGGGCATATGTACTATGTAGAGTTAAGGAGAAATGCTAAAAATTTGAAGAGGAGATTACGAGAGAAAAAAAATCTAATAGTTAATTTTGTTTCGGTGATCATTTTATTCTTTAAAAAAAGTTAAATATTTTGGTTATTTCAATGTTTTGGTCTTCTGTTCTGAAAAAATTACAAGAATAATATATCATAATATATTATTTATATAGATAATATAGGTATAAAAAATGATCTCATGATCATTAACTTACCTAATCACACATAATTGTAAATTTGAATACAATAATAATGAATTTTGGTAACATCATATTGAATAATGGTATAATAATATGTAAATAACACTATTTTAAAATGAAGAAAAAAATAAAAACAGTAGTTTGCACTTGCCCATAATGATGACAAACAGCCTCCAGCGCCACTGAGCTGGCGCCTAACATGATGATCCTAAGCGGTAAAAAAAACTATATAACTGTTACATAACAGAAAATTTTGATACCCCTACTCGGGGTATTCAACGGTCGGTCTGATCAGATTTAAAAATCATGGTCCTCCTATATGAATGATCGAATGGATCATAAATCAGAAAAAATCTAGATTGACCAGTAAAAATCAACCGTTGATGATGTGGTACTAAAAAGATGCTATTTACCTATAATTTAAAAAAAAAACATGTTATTTTTTAAATTGGCTTTCAAAACTTGTTTATTCGATACAATTACTTTAAAAAATAATCAAATTTATAGGCTCACTAACCAGAACTACATATCTTCCTATTATACCTATTTACTATTTTTAACAAATTTTTTAAAAAAATTGAAATCTCCCATATATCATAAATGCTATAATTTTTTTTGAAAATTTTATTAGAATCTCTCTCTCCCTTTCCCCGTTTCTCTCTCCCTCTTACATTTTATATTGTATATGTGTGCGTGTATATAATATATATATACAAATGCGCGCGCACACGCATATTGTAATATGTATATATAACATATATTACTTTTATCGAAAGTCTCAACAATGAGGTGACGTGAAATATCTTCTCCACGTAGTGATCCTCTCGGCCTGGGATCTATATAACATAGATAAAGAGTTCTAAGACAAAGAGAATCAAATGTGGTTTCCTCGTCAAAGAGTCTCCTATGTCTAAGTCAATACCCTAGAGAAACTTTGGCAGAGTTTCACCTAGGAGATAGTTGCTTACCTGGTCCGTAGTCGATGGGATATTTATACCTGAAGCATTGCCTGAAGGGAAGCGTGTCGATGAAGCATATATGACGTAGTAAGAGGAAGTATGTCGAAGATGCCTCGGAGATATGGCAGTTCTGCCATGTCACGGCTAGTTGGAGGCAACATTTAATGCTCTTCAACCCTAGGTCGGGTTCCTTGCACCTGTAATAATTACCCCAGTCAAGGATCATGTGCGAGTCCTACCAGCTCGTCTGAAGACTTCCATGTCCTTTCGTAAGCATGAATGGAATCATTGAGTTTTTATTGCCTTCAATTGTTCGTTATGGTCATCACTCTGACATGTTGAAGTATCCTCATAGGTCGAGTTTGGGCGAGATAAATGCCTTTTTGAAGTGAAATTCCCTGTGCGTGGGTAATGACATCGCGTGAGGAAGGGAGGTGAGGACCCTCCACCTCGGTTATCGAAGCGTTACCTGTCATATTGATATGTGCGTTGGTGACGTCTAATTTCCTAAGTTTATCAATTTGTAACCCGACGGCTCCCTGATCCGTCAGATCATTTGAATGGTCTCGATCATGGTTTGCTCCAAGGCTTATAAATGAAGGATTTTCTTCGCATCATTCATTTTCCCCATTTCAAGAGAGATGAGCTCTTTAGCGATTTCCATTCTTGTCCTTACCTCCTTGTTCTTGTAAGAGTTTCCCTTTTCCCGAAGGATTTTTCATCGAGTATTTCTTCCAAGTCCTCTTATTCCTCTTCTTCCTCTCCGTTGGTTGTTAGGTATCACATGGATTCGAGCGAGGCCAGTGGCTCCCTCTCTGATCCTGAACAGGTCGCGAGTCTAAGTGGGAGTTCTGGTTGCTAAGGGGCCGATGACTACCATTTCTCTTGACCGAGAAGGACCTAGTCTTTATCCGGGAGAAGTATCATCTTCTGAACTACATCTACCTACGACTGCCGGAGGATGGGGAAAGAGTCAACCCCTCAACATGGAGGGATCAACTTGTACTCGGTAACTCCTTAATGGAGATAACCCTTGCCCAACTCTAGCCTAACTCTTGGAGGGTCCTGGTGGGATGTTGGGTTTTATGGAACCCACATGCGGCGGGGACTTCTCGTTAGAGGAATTCAACCTCCTATTTTAATTAAAGACCCGTCCCAAGAAACTAGGTGAAGAGGCTCCTTCTTGACCCCCAGATTAGTACTACATCAACTGTAGGACTGGAGGGTGAGAGGACTTGTGGAAGTGTTCCCACCTTGTGCAATGAGTGGAAAGATGACTGGTTCATGGTTTCTGGATATTGTGAGTCTTATTTAGGGAACTCGGGGATTACTGACTCGATACTTTAAGCCTTCGGGGTCGTAGGTGAGATCTGACAAAGAGGCAGAAAGTGTACTTGCCCCCAATTTTGAATTTAAATTCTTCTCATTTTGTGTGTAGCAAGAAGGCATAAACTAAATGACCTCTCTGTCGACTTCACGGCCTGAATTCGTAGTTTAGCCGGTATCCCTGCGGACTAGTGCCACTTCAGCTTCCTTACCTCCCCCGCGTCCTTATTCCGGGCTAAACTATACCTGGATCCTCTATCGGATTTCAATCTCAGAGCATCTTGGCCCTCGTAGTTCCAAAGCCACCTTTTCAAACCGTATGTGATGTTGTCCACATATCTTGTTTCCTGCCTGTCCCTCTCCTTTTTTTTCATGGCCTTATTGTTGTTCTACTTCTTGTGATGGTTTCTTTGAGCAAATCTCGGGTGTATCTCAAGGGTGTTAAGGCGTTGAGGAGGGAGGCAGTTCGGTTTAAGAAGCTGAGGGAAGTCAAATGAAATGAGGGTCCTTCTTACACCTCCTCCCTCTACCCATCATTGGGGGACTTCGGGGGTGCCATCGTTGTCTCCGTCTATCCCACCTTCTTTTATATCTGATCCTTCAAAGACCATCGAGAGCCTTCCCAAAAATCCCCGGTCATCCTCTGGTTAAGGTCTATTGCAGGATGAACTTGATTACGTGGCTCCTTAGGGGTCCTTCCAATCCTTTCAATTAGCTCGAGCCCAGTCCGAGGTGACTAATCTTGAAGTTGAGTGGTCTTCACCTCAGCTCCTCAGGGGTGCTTCTCTGAGTTTTGACTGGCCAAGCTTTCATGGACAGAAACACAAGGATCTGATAACCTCGATTGTGGGGGAAGAGAATTATAGTCCTCGAGACCGAGCCCGGGGATAGGTGAAGAGGTTGTGTGAATGGTGGTTTGCACAAGTAGACCTTGAGAAGAAAGCTGCACTCTCGAGCAGCCGGGGGCAGAGCTTGCTGATGCTTTTGGGGATCACACCTTGGGTGTAAAACCATCTCCTCCTTCACCTTTTATGTATGTCTGTTGTTTTCCTTACCCGCTTGTTATCATTTACAGATTCTTGCTTACAACCCCGACCCATTTTGGCCATTATAGATCCACGGTATTTGTGGATGACGATACCGCTTTGAAGTATGAGGCTGAGTTCACCGTCGCGACTCAGAGTGTGATTCCCTTCATCGAGCTAATGAACAACTGATCGAGGAGATCCAAGAGCTCCACGTTGTAGCAGGGAGGACAATGAGCCTCGAGGAAGAGTTGGCTCGGGCTCAAGAAGTTCGTCAGGATTTGAAAGCTCAACTATCTGACCATGATAAGATCATTATAAGTCTTCATCGTCAAGAGAGTGTCCTGTTGAATAAGTTCAGGTTGCAGGAGGAGAGGCTTGTCCAGGCTGAGAGTCG
Organism: Datisca glomerata; assembly: GCA_003255025.1. NCBI lineage: Eukaryota > Viridiplantae > Streptophyta > Magnoliopsida > Cucurbitales > Datiscaceae > Datisca > Datisca glomerata. The sequence goes on from QANY01002235.1 coordinate 1,250,257, forward strand.
AGGAATAGAGGTTACTCGACAACTAGAGGGTTTTAGAGAGTCCCTTATTCTCAATGCTGCCCTACTCTTCGAGTTCTCCTTGGATTATGATAGCTGCCGAGACGAGATTCTCGATCCTTGTCCTGAGATGAACCTGAGCTTCCTCAGCTGTCCTCCAGAGTCTTTGCTCGTACAAAATGCAAGTATGTCATGCTTAATTTACTACTTTTAGGATCATAAAAGTTTAATTTATATTTTAGCGTGACATGTTAACAAAGGTTTAATTTCAGGTCGTAAAATTATATATTTTACCAGTATATACTGAAACTTCCATTATTTTCAATTCTATTTTCCAAAATTTATATGTTTAAAACTGAAGTTCAATTTGGCATTTTTTTTTTGCACGTCATATCACATATTTGTCAAAATCTAGTAATAAACATTTTTTTTGCAAATAAATCTAATGATAGACTTGATCAGAACTTAATTAGAATTAATCATTTGATATTGTGATTTATAGCGTGATCCGAACTTCAAATTCACAAAAGAAGAGATAATCGAATCATTCAATGACAAGATTTTTAACGGTCATGATTTTAAGGGATATCAGATGCACGCAAAATAAAATCTTCGACATTCAAAGCCGTGCCAAATCACAACTAAACTATCCCAATAAATACACGCCTGCCTTTCTTCTCTATGCCGCTTACTTTTTTTTCAACCATTCTGTATCGAGCTTCACGTCTCATTTCAAAGAGTAGAAAAGAGAGTGCTGGACTCCACTACTTGTTCACCGAAAATGAATTTCTCAGGAAGGCAGTTATTTCCGCTTGATTGCGAGTACAAGAACTCTCAGCAGCTTCTCGAAGCTTCGCTCTCCAGAGATCTAATATTGGCTTCCGTTTGCTTCTTGTATCCGCTTATTGACGTCAACTTTATTGGCCCAGTATCCCCCAAGATCAGGAAAACTTAGGTGGTGCTATGTGATGAATCGCCTAGCGAAGTTTGAGTCATATACAAGGAAGGAGTTCAAAACCGACGTCACTTCTCTATTTGTCGCTTCATACGAAAAATGTGGCGCTTGTGAAGCTATTGCTGGTAAATTGCTTAAGCTTGTCTTCTTTAGTTTGTAATTGATAGGTGGAGAATTTTAACTGCTTCATCTGCACTATTTCTTATTTTTGATTTCTTTTTAATTCTTTATGCTTGTTCTCAGTATAGTAAGACAATGGACTTCTGCTTCTGCATACTGATCTATAATGCTTATTCTTTAGTTTATAATGTTCATATTTTTTTACGCTGGTGCTTCATAGCGTAGCATTTAGCGCGCGTACTTAAAAAAAATTAGCTCGCGTAGCATTTAGCGCGTGGTTTTCATGCAACTCAAATCTTTAATGTGTTTTGCTACATCTACTTGTCTGTGATTCTTCCTTTTTCTGATTGCTTTTTTCTGTGTTCGAATTTCATACTGTTTTTTGCCGTAGAATGGGCAGAAAATAAAGATTTTAAAGGCGTATATGGGAAGGTTCAAGTGATTGGAATAGATACTTTAAAATGATTTTATGTAGCTTATTTGGTCATTATTGGTTTAGGTAACAATGTCAGGTGTCTTGTGATAAATTCTTACGCACACCATAAGTACACAATAATACATCCATATGAGTTTATCTGTAAACAAACACTATTATAATCACAACAACTCAAATAATGAAAATAGATAAGCTACAGCCTTAAACAATGAAGAAAAACAATCTTGATGACTCAAAAATGGTGAACTTCACCAAGAAGAGTGAAATTACACCCCTATACCAAGATGTTCAAGAGCTTGACCTCTCTTAAAATAGCCACTACCCAACCCCCTTCCCTACTTCCCCTCCCCCCTTTTTTATTCGATCTTCATGATTACAAAAGCCTAACTAACTTGCCTAGTCAACATCCTTTTTCTCTCTCCCTAACTAACTCATTTATGCCCATTTTTCTAGCTCATCCCCCATTCTAATTACATTTTCTCTTTCTTTTTCTAAGTGCATGACATTACCCTCCTCTAGAAAAGACACATTGTCCCCAAGGTGCTAGAGTTCCCTAATGTGTTCTGCCTCCTCTGTCTGTTTGGTCCCAACACCACCCACGTCTCCCAAACCAAGTCCTCGGAGATGCCGATTTCATCCACCAGCAATACTTGAAGATGACGGTTCTTGCAAACATGCCCTGAATAAAAATTTTCATCGCATCAGAAGCATAAGCCCTTTTCTCCCCTTCGTTGCAACTCAGCGTCAGTATATAGCCAGAAAATGGTCGTTCCCCTCATCGCCGGCGCACCTCCCGCCCCATCGGTCGTCGATATCATTGGTGGTGGCTGGGTGGTCGTCGATGAGAAGCTGGTGCGGCTCTAGTTCGCACCCTGGCTCACGAAGCCTCCTGTCGTGAACCCTAGAGTCGCGGGTCCTCTTGGGTCCGCGAGTCTGAACAGAAGTGGATTAGAACCCGCGTGCGGGCTAGGGTTTTCATAGCTCGGGGACCCGACCTAACCCGTCTGGGTTAGATGAATTTTATCCTCCACCACTTGGGCATACTTCATCCTCTCCACTAAATCCCTAAGTCTCAACATCCTCACCTCAACCCTAATGTGTGGCTTCAACCCATTGATGAAAACACCCTCCACCACCTCATCGGAGACCTGTCCATGGAACGGGGCTGCTAGAACCTCAAACCGATCAATAAAATCTTTGACCGATGAATCACTACAAGAAATTTCATTATTAGCGACGAAATTTTTCATCGGTAAAAGTCCAAAAATCATCGGGAAAAGGTAGTGGCGACAATAATGTCGTCGCTAAAAGTGCCTCGATAATACCTTTTACCGACGACAAATATTTTTGTTGACGACATTATGTCGCTGCTAATTATGTTTGACGACGATTATATTTTCATCGACAATGACCTTTCTCGACGATATTTAGATGGTCGATAATAGTTTTAGTGACGAAGAAAATCATCTCTAAGCGTTTTTGCCGATGACATATTGCTCGTCGAGAATACCGTTTACCGACAAAATGAAATCGTCGATAAAATGTATGGCGATGATTTTATTTTCGTTATTAAAAAGTTTTATCAATGACATTTAAATCTGTCGTTTCGTCGCTAAAAATATGATAAAAACACCATTAAGATTCTTTCCCCATAAACCACTTCTACACCTAATAATTTCCATCAACAATTAATGATATTCAAAATAAATATTTAAATAAATCATGAATACTAAAATAAAAGTCAATTCCATCATATATAACTATCAAAATAAGTATTCCAAGAGAGAATATTTAAGGTTTAAGTCACAAAACATAAGTTAAAGTATCAAAATATTCTTCACAAATCTCAGCATCGTGAGTAGTCTTGGGGTCCCCTCTTCGACCCGCGCACTATTTAGTTCCAACATATACTCCTGAAAATTCTTATGTTAGTAAAACTGTCAACAAGCAAATCCAAATTTGGACAGAACCGCCCCTAAAACTATGCAACCCGAAACAAAAAAGGAGCCAAACCTGCAAGCATAGAACATGAAGCAAAGCAGAAAACTAAGCAGACCACAACAAGCCAACCAAGGACAAAAACAGGACCAATCGAAGGGAGACATGCCTTTATAACTCATATATAGTTCTAACCATGTTGGATGACAGTGAGTAATATGTATTATGTAATATGCCAAACATGCGAACTTTAAAAATGAAGTAAGCAATGTATAACGTGGTTGCCTCTTCACATTCTTTCCTTGCACGAAACGGGTTTAGTCATTGTTTCATACAAAGGAGACACTAGTCACTTCACCCCAAGTCCCATCTACAGCCCACCAAACTCCCTGTTTTGTACGTATGGTTGGAGGAAAATTAAAGCATCTAAACAAAGAGTATTTCTTTGTTAATTCGACAGAGTAAATCCTATTATTAATTCGACGTCTACCTGATTATGCTCCGAACATTGTTGACAATATGTATCACAACTCTCTTAACAAAGAGTATTTCTTTCTTATCATATCTACGTCTAGGAGTATCTAATCTAGACATCATAGAATAATACATGCCTAATCCCTGAGGGATTGTATAGAGTCTATAGACAGTCCTATGAAGATAATCAATGGAAAAGCAGAAGAGATTGCTATATGAGAATTTACACGAGATCTTAAACTGCCCAATGAAATTATACCACCATGAGAGAGTATCGAGTATGAAATTTATTAATAGCATAACAGCGCAAATGCACAGCAGAGTTATAACTCATATAACAAAAACATATATAGTTGTCAAATGTTACTTACATAGCTTGATTGAGCCACCGTGTTGATCCAAGCATTAGACGTACATAGCTTGATTGAGTCACCGTGTTGATCCAAGCATTAGACGTACGTATTTAAGATATGAGTGTCATGAAATAACTCAATTTGAGTGAGCATTCTCCGGTTTGACGTCTCTATTCAAACAAAATAAATATCAAAATATTAGTAATATTATAAACATTAGTAAATAATACAATCAACATAGTTTATACTTTTTTTCTCTCGATAGTGAAAAAAGGTTCAAAGCCATTTTTATGATTATATGACAAAATCTTTCTATTCCATGAATTTGTCATTGATGTTTGTTATAAAACATTACAAGTTAATAAATTCCAGACTACTAGATAATCATTAAACGATTAAATTACCTTGAATTTTGGTGTATCCCAAAGATGGCATAACCAATGCCAGTCTTCTTCATCCACCCGGTTTGGAAGGATGGTTTCGTGCCTCCTCAGGATCATCAAATTTGAGATAACGACCGCACATCGTGCTCTTGTAATCACTATATGTTGCAGCAGACTCTTTTATATAGTCGGACATAACTTTGTTCCCTTCAAAATCAAATCAAACCTACATAAAAAAAATAAGTTAAATTATATGTATAAATATACTAATGTTTAAAAACACAATTATTGCTAACACAATACACTTTACCTTCAATCTGTCTACTATAGTACTCTTAAAAGAGTCTGGCACTTTGCTCCAGCCATTATGTCGAAGTGGTGCAAATTGACGTACTATAGTACCAATTTCATTTCGAAATTGAGGGGGTAAAAGTACCAACAGGCATTGTGTTTGGATTCCTTCTCTAAACCGGACAAAAACGTGCCTTCTATCCTCTAGTGCAACATATCTTCATGTGATTGGCTACCATGCAATACGTATGTCAAATGTTAGTTTCTAGTGAACTGTTTTGTTCTATCATGCATTCTAGCTAAGCTAATAAATATTAATTAATTATCCCAGCTCACTACTCATAAAAACCAGTGACTAATAGTTACCATAAAAACTAATCTATATGGTCAAGACTAAGTACAAACAGAATAAGTAAAAACTAAGCGAAAGTTGTTTAAAGCTCACCTTGCACAGCAATCACTGAATATGAAAATGTCGGAATACTACAGTGGTTGATGTATTCAGTTTTTCAGATGGAATCTGAATGTATTGATTTTAGCGTTCTTTAGCTGTTATATTTTACAGGCTGTGATAATGCTTATGATAAGAAAATACTGATAGGAGGGTAATTTGACATCTTTAAAGGGTAGCTGGTATTTGTTAATGAATTCTAAGTCCATGAACCAAGGTAACAAGGAAAAAAACAACATTCAGTAGTGAAACAAGTAACGCATAACATAGTAAATTCATTGAGATGGACAACAATCCAAGCACTCTCAGGTCTGCTTTCTTCTCCTAATGGACCAACAAATACCCTTGTTTCACTTAGTGGAGTTCTTGTTATTCCGGCGGTTGGTAATCCATTTGATCCCAGTGAGAGTTCGACTTTTAATCTTTTGAACACCCAAAATGGCAGCTGCTTTGGCTTTTGTGAATCCAGCCTTTGAATCTGCATTCTTGTTACTGTCCTTTCGGGTCTTAGTGCTGTTCTCTTCTTCCATTGCACCAATACCTCCTGCACCCCATTGATCTGCCCAGCTAGGTGCTTCAGTAGCCATTATGATCACAATCTTTAACCCAACAAAATGACACACACACACGCACAGAGAGAGAGAGAGTATGAATTGTACCTGAGAGTAACACTGAGTAAGATTGAGAAATATGAAGAGGGAATCAGAGGTACTTACAAGAAGTTGCTGAAGGAACTTTTATTTTAGCAATTAAAGAAGCCGGAAAAAAGTATCATATATGGGTGGGCTGTCTGTCTTTAACCCATTCTTACCTTTTTTAAAGGACTTAGCCAACTATAGAGATTACCAGTTAATGAAGCAAACTATGTTCGGTATTGTCCTTTCTTTTTTATAATCCTCATCATAATCCTATGACATCTCTTTTGATTAAGATATTTAATCCGAAACAGAATCATGATATAATTGGCCTAAGTGTCCACTTGTAGTCATCCAATAAAAAACTTTATCAATAATTGAAATTTTGGGTGTTTTACCAGACTGATAAATCCCTCTCGTTCACCAGAAATTTCTGCAATAATCCAAGTCAACTTACTAAATCAGCAATAATCATCAAATTTCAGCAGAAATTTCAGAAAAACAGAAAAAAGAAAACTTACCCAAACAGTGACCCAAATCAATGGAAAAATCTACCCAAATCATAGAAGAGCGTACCCAAATTGCAAAAAAAAAAACTTATCCAACTCGCGAATCGCGGAACTGGAAGTGTTAGATTCAAAATTCTTTCGATATAAATCGTATCTCAATAAAACTCAAGATCTCATATTGAACACATCAAGAATCAAAACAATTATAGAGCGGAAGCGTACCAAAATCCATGACGATAGATTGCTGTTTAGAGCCGAGCGGTTGGTCTTCCATATCTACACGATTCTCTATCCGAGATTCTCCTTTGATAAAGCATCTCAGTTTTCTCTCTAACAATGTGATATTAGGGAGAATAAAATGATTTTCAGTTATCGTGTGACTTGAGAACCATAACCACTAGATAATTTATCTTTTAGTATTTCTATTTTATCCCATCATAAAAATAGAAATTACCTTAAAGTTTCTGCACATTAAAGGGTGCACAACCTATCAGATACATTAAAATCTCAATTATCCAAATCTTAGTAAATCACTTTTAATTGAGTTTAACTTTATTTGACAGTCCGCAACACATAATTATTTTATACATAAGCCCAATGTTGGATTAATGATCCAATAATCTCCCACTTGGACTATGTGTTAAGCCTTATAATTATGTTTTGCCAAAAATAACTGAACGCGTTCAACTTTTTTGTCATTACCAATGTATCTATAACCAATCCGGTCCATCAATCATACCTACATAGGATCAAAGCGACCTCTGTTACATCAATTGTAACTCAACTCATCAATTATCATGTATATCAATATAACTGAATGACATTGATTATGATGTGGATGTGTAGCATGAAAATTTCATGTAATGTGATCTTAACATGCCTATTTCCAATTGGTCTTCCGTAAACCTTAGTGAGATAAAACCATACATAAATCAGAGTGTGAATATAAAAAAACTTTATTTTTGCGGAAAATAACCTTAAAATATCCATAAACCAAAATGACTGAAAAATATGTCTATATGGAAAGGAGCATCTAAAAATAAAATAAAAAAACTCCCACTAGAACTGAATATCCTCAACTGATATGACACCCATGTGAGCAGTGTGTTTATGAAACACCTTGGGTGGCAATCCCATAGTAAGCGGATCCGCAATCATGGAGTTTGTTCCGATGTGCTCTATAGACAATTTTTCACTCTGAACTCTTTCTTTAATAACCAGGAACTTGATGTTTATGAACTTTGACTTTGTTGAGCTCCTGTTGTTATTAGAATAAAGAAATGCTGATTTATTGACAAAATATCTTTATTGGTCTCTGAATACTATCCATTATGCGTAGCCCGATGATAAAATTTCACAACCATATTCTGTGATTGGACGTATCATAACATGCTATAAACTCTGCTGCCATGGTAGAAGAGGCTATAAGAGACTGTTTAGCACTCTTCCAGGAGACAGCACCTCCAGCAAGCAGTAAAATATTGCCCGACGTAGATTTCATACTATCTTGGCATCCAGCAGAGTCGAAGTCTGTATATCTAACGATCTCAATCTGATCCAACCTCTGAAATGTGAGTATGTAATATTTTATTCTCTGTAAGTACCGTAAGACCCGTTTAGCTACATTTCAATGGTCTATGCATGGATTGCTTAAGTATCTTCCCAACAAACTAGTCACGTACGCAATATCAAGACGTGTACAAACTTGAGCATACATTAGACTCCCTACTACCGAGGCATAGGGAATCTTCTGCATTTCATTTTCCTCAAAATCATTTTTAGGGCACTGATTGAGACCAAACTTGTCTCCCTTAGCTACAAGGGTATCACCTGGTTTACAGTCTTGCATTCCATATCTCTTAAGGACTTTTTTGATATAGCTCTTTTGTGATAATCCTAGAATACCCTGAGAACGATCGCGGTGTATTTGGATTCCTAATACAAAAGAGGTTTCACCAAGATCTTTCATCATAAAATTCTTAGCTAGAAATCTCTTGGTGTCGTGCAATAAGCCTATATCGTTGCTGGCAAGCAAAATGTCATCCACATATAAAATCAGAAAAATATGCTTGCTCCCACAAAACTTATGGTATATACAATCATCGACTAAATTCATCTTAAAACCAAACGAGATGATCACTTGATGAAATTTGAAATACCATTGTCGAGATGCCTACTTGAGTCCATAGATGGATTTCTGAAGTTTGTAAACCATATTCTTTGGATCTTCTGACACAAAGTTTTCTAGTTGCATATTGTCTCTTCAATGTCACCATTGAGAAACACTGTCTTTACATCCATATGATGTAGCTCAAGATTGAAATGCGCCACCAATGCCATTATAATCCTGAAAGAGTCTTTCATAGAAACCGGAGAGAAAGTCTTTTTATAGTCAATGCCTTCTTTCTATGTAAAGCCCTTTGTGACAAGACGAGCATTGTGTCTTTCCACATTACCTTTTGAATCCCTCTTGGTCTTAAAAATCCATTTGCAGCCAATGAGTTTCGCACGATCTAGTAATGGAACAAGATCTCACACGTCATTGTCTTTCATGGGCTTAATTTTCTCATTCATGGCATCGATCCACTTTTGAGAGTTAGAGCTTTCCATGGCTTGATGGAAGTTGATCAAATCGTCTTCCATCACACCAATGTCAACATCATACTCTTGGAGAAATACAATGTAATCATCTGGCACTGCACTTCTTCTCTCTCTAGTGGATCTTCTCAATGGTATAGGTTCTTGAGGTGCTAGTGTTTGTTCTTCCGAAACAATCTCTTGAATGAGAGGTTCTCTGATATTGTCTTGATGTGTTATGTCATAGGCAATGTCAGGAACACAGTCCTAATCAATGCTAATAACACCTGTGGGAATATCAACATATTCCTCCTGAAGGACAAAATCCTGAACCGTATCTCCCCCGGCAAACTCGGCATCCTCAAAGAACCGGACATTTCCTGTCTAAAAAATTGACTTGGTTGTGGGATCATAAAACTTGTACCCACTGGATCTTACAGAGTATCCAACAAAATAACAACTCACCGTCTATAAGTCTAACTTATTTTCATTAGCCTTATACGGCATTGCCTCAGCTGGACATCCCCAAACGTGCAAATGCCTTAAACTAGGTTTCTTGCCGGTCCAAAGCTCATATGGGGTTTTGATAGTCGCTTTAGTTGGAACTCTGTTAAGGATATATGTTGCAGCCTTAAGTGCTTTACCCTAGAGTGATTCTGGTATGGTTGAATGACTAATTATACTCATAACCATGTCCTTAAGCGTTCTGTTTCATCTTTCAGCAACACCATTCATAGTGGGCGAACTCGGCATAATGTACTGTGGGACGATACCGCATTCCTCTAGGAATTTAGCAAACGGTCCTGGATGTTATTCACCTGAACCATCATATCTGCCATAGTACTTACCACCACGGTCAGATCTGACGCTCTTAATCATTTTGTTGAATTGATTCTCAATTTCAGCCTTAAAATTTTTGAACATGTCCAATGACTGAGACTTTTCATGAAAGAGATATATGTAGCCATATCTAGAATAATCGTCTATGAACGTTATAAAATATTGTTGACCATTCCAAACCACTGAAGAGAATGACCCACAAATATCCGTATGAATAAGTTCTAAGACGTTCTGAGTCCTGTTGGCTTCAAATCTCCTTTTATCGGTTTGTTTTCCCTTTATGCAATTAACACAAACGTTAAAATCTGTGAAATCTAAGGGACCGAGAATTTCGTCTGACACAAGTCTCTCTATTCACCGTCTGGAGATGCGACCTAATCTCTTGTGCCATAACGTACCTGAATTCTCACTGGTTAATTTTATTTTAGTACCTCGTGTACTTAATTGTAGGGATTCTTTAAATGAAGTAATTATTTCAAGTAAATAAAAAGTTATCATATCCTGATAAAACACCGGAACTGAACTGAAATTGAATCACGAAACAAACTAAATTTTTCATTTCCAAAAGAATAAACTTAACCAGCTTTGTCTAAAACAGAAATAGAAATCAAATTTCGTCTAAAGGACGGTACAATAAAAATTTCATCAACATCCAAATAATATCCAGTTTTTAATAATAATCTAAATTTTTCTATTGCTTCAACCTCAGCCGTCTTGCCATTGCTCACGTAGATGAATCTTTCAACATCATTTGACTTTCGGCAATGCATGCAACCCTACATAGACACACTGATGTGAGTTGTTACACCAGAATTTATCCACCATGTGTGTCTAGGAACCAAACTTAAACTAACCTCAGAACAAACCAAATTAAGAAGCCTACATTTCTTAGCACGCCAAGCATGATAGTTGGTGCATTGCTTCTTCCTATGTCCTTCATCTCCACAGAAGAAACAACCATTACCTTCCACGTTTACCGGTTTCTTTTGTTGTTTCTTATGCGATGCTATATCCACAGCTTCCTTATCATTTTTCATTTTCTTTCCCTTACCCTTATCCTTAGAGGTAGAGGCCAGGTAAGCACTTTCTGTCTTATCATGTTTCACTCTTTCCTCTTCCTGAACACAGTGTGAGATGAGCTTATTCAGAGACAAAGTCTCTTTCTGACAATTATAGCTTACCTTAAACTGGCTAAACTGTGCCAGAAGGGATATCAAAACCAAATACACAAGCAAGTCCTCAGAGAGTTTAAGCCTCAGTGCTTTTAACCTTAAAACAATATGAGACATTTTCATAATGTATTCCCTGATATTACCTTTACCTTTATACCTTTTTAAAATTAAGTCCGACAAGAGCATACCAAATTTTATCTTTTCATTCTTGACAAACCTCTTTTCAATGTATGCAAGGAAATCTTTAGCTGTAGTTATCTTTTCTGATATAGTGCCCCTGAATGCTTCTGGAATAACCTTCTTCATGATAAACATACACATGCGATTTGATCTCTCCCACCTTTCCATCTCCCTTTTATCATTAGAGGTACTCTTATCGGTAAGAGGTGCAGGAGAATCAGTCCTTAACGTAAAATCGAGATCCATGACTCCAAGAACTATCAAGAGATTATTTTTCCAGGACTTGAAGTTTGAGCCATTTAGAACTGGAATTGAATTGATGTTGGCCGTGATACTAGCAGGAGTGATAGCTGAACAGAGAACAATTAAGCTCACATAAATTCCAAATAACAATAATAATTCAAACAATAGTAACAATTAACCCATCACAAGGCACCAAACGCTTCATTAATATTGTGACTTTGGCAAAAAAATATTAACTTGTAAGTGATGTCTTGGTGTAGTAATCAAACACTGATGATAAATAACATGTCAAACAAGAAAGATTTATTGTTCACATGTAAAACTGAATAATCATCACATATTTATTATCACAGAAGCACATGTAATTCTGTCAAATAATTATCTTCCTTTGGACCGATAAATATTCACATAAGTTAACGACACACATAACCTTTTATATTTCAAGACAAACCAATTTTCACAAGAGATGTCACTTTGGCGACATGTTACTTCAACTAATTCATCTTAAAATATATATAACATACTAATATTCCAATTTAAAATTGTATCAAATTTAAACCTTAAATTAATTGATAAACAATTAATTTTACGATTATTTGAAATTGTTTTGAAAATATTTTAACCAAAAAACTGAAAACAATCAAAACAATCCATTAGATAATCCTTAAAAATTGTTTTGAAATTATTATAACCCAAAAAAACCAAAAATAATCAAAACAATCTATTTTGAAAGTTCTTAAATTAAAAATTAATTTTACTATCCTTAAAAATTAATTTAAAAAATGATTCATCAAATTAATCATGAATTAATTTAAATAAAATAATTAAAAAATATTTAACTAAATAATGAATAAAAAGGGGTGAGTCCAGCCCTCCCAAAATTGGGTGTGGGTTTCACCCATAGCCTATGCCTGATGACTGTGGGCTAGCCCACAGTCATTTAAACTTATTATTTTTTAAACTGTTAATGGGTTGGATCAACCCAACCCGTGTCCAACCCTAGGGTTTTCATCTTTAGTGACTTACGGCCAAGGCGGCCTCCACTACTTGTTGTAGCGGCAAAGGTTGCGGCTCCGGCAGACAGCCGCGGCTAGGGCCGCGACTCTTCCACACAGCCGCGGCCTCCTCAGACAGCCGTGGCTTTCTTCTTCAGACAGTCGCGGCTTCTCCTTATCGGTGCGGCAAAACGCCACGCCGATCATCTTTCACCAAACAAAAAATAGCGAAAAAATTGTTCTCAAATCTAATACATTGTCAAACAATTATTAAATTAAAGGATACTAAAACGTAAACACAAAAATACCTATAATCATGGATCTAGAACTTAATAGATCGATTTTCAATGATTCAACATGAGTTGCTCCGATACCAATTGTTAGATTCAAAATCCTTTCGATAAACCGTATCTCAATAAAACCCAAGATCTCATACTGAACACATCAAGAATCAAAACAATTATACAGTGGAAGCGTACCTGAATCCATGATGATAGATTATTGTTTAGAACCGAGCGGTTGGCCTTCCAGATCTACACGATTCTCTATCCGAGATTCTCTTTTGATAAAACCTCTCAGTTTTCTCTCTAACGATATGATATTAGGGAGAATAGAATGGAATCTAGTTATCGTGTGACCTGGGGAGCATAACCACTTATAGATAATTCATCTTTTAGTATTTCTATTTTAGCCCATCATAAAAATAGAAATTACCCCAAAATCTCTACACATTAAAGGGTCCACAACCTATCAGATACATTAGAACCCCAATTATCCAAACCTTAGTAGATCACTTTTAATTGAGTTTAACTTTATTTGACTGTGTGCAACACATAATTATTTTACACATAAGTCCAATGTTGGATTAAGGATCCAACAGGAAGAACTTATCCCAACCGTTTGTGCTTCACAGTGGTGCTTCGAGTTAGAGATCCAAGATCTGGGCATATGGTAACAATCAAGTTGTACGCTAGTCGAACATAAATCTATAAAATGGTGGCCGTTGAGCGTCGACAACTAAACTGTGAACGGTGGTCGTCGATTTCTGCAGTAGTCACCGGTCGTGGAGTAGCCACTCGCTCAGGACTAGATTAAGTACTTTAACCCTTTTTTTAAGTGAAAGAGAGGGAAGGGGAAGGGGAAGCTCGGGGAAGAAGGGAGGAGGGGTGTCGGGGAAGATGGGGAAGGGGAAGGGATGAGTCGCAGGGATGGTGTGAGCCACGGAGGGGGTTGAGAGGGGATGAGTCGCGGAGGGGGTTGAGTCGTGGAGGGGGTTGAGTCCCTGGTTGAGAGGGGGTTTATTGTTTTCATAAACTGACGTAGTTTTTATGTGACCTTTACCGATGAATTTAAATTTTCGTCGGTAAAAGCCTGTTAAATAATTAACGCCTTTTAATGCCCTTTTAGCAATGGTGTTTTTCGTCACTAAAAGTTACAATTATATTTTTGGCGACGAATATCCACATTTCATTGCTAAATGTCTTTATTCCACTATACTATTTGTCGACGAATATACGATTTTGTCAGTAAATGTTATGGATTTTGGTGCTCTCAACAAAAACATTTGGTGCCCTAATGTTTAGCGATGGAATTCATATTTCGTCGGTAAAAGGCTATTTTATCGACGAAATTTACTTCGTCGGTAAAAAACTCATCGCTAATGAGCGAATTTCCCGTAGTGAATCTTGCTGCTGAGATAAGAACTTCTGGCATCCGGTTCCATTGTGGTTGGAACAGAATCAAACGAGAAAGGCGGCCCTAAGCTCCGTCCAGCTTTTAAAACGGCGTCGGTCCCCCACGTATTGATTCTAAGCCAAGGCTCGCCCCTCCACCATCTCTAACTTCTCTGTTTTTGTCATCGGGTTGAAGTAAGTAATCATCATCTAATGGGAAAAAACTACCACATTGATGGAAGGTGCCTATAAATTATATCCCCTTAGAATTTGGTCATCTCCCAATCCTAATTAAGACTCAGTACACCATCACTAAATGTGCTTGAAGATCTAAATGGTTAAAGAGGGAGAAATCAATTTTACATCAAATGATACAACAAGAAGTAAATAGGTTCTACAATGGCTAACAATATGTTCTCTATAATTATGTAATGTGTATGTAAAAATCATGAAATTCTAAAGATCTAAACAAAGTATTTTATGCATAATTGATTAGTCGCATGATAAATAGAAAGCTTACATGTGATATCAGAACTTAAGTTAAAAAACTTATGATTTTCCATTGAAATGATATATTATAATATCTTTATTGTCATTCTCTAATTTTGTTAAGAAAATTTTCACAATTTATTATATTTCTCTCCGCTACAAATTTTTAGAGATGAATAAAATAAATAAATTCTAATTCTGATGAAGGCCAGTATTATTTGAATGCCTACAATTATGTCTCTGTTGTTTGAATGGATATTCAATTTAATGGCAATTCGATAGTTAATTGGGATAACTATGTCTGTGAGTACGTCTTGTTGTGTAAAGGGAATATTCAAATTATTAATCACTCGGTAGTTTGCAGATAACTGCCAATAAGTTTTAAAATGAAAATCTCATGAAAGGCAAATTCTAAGTTTGATTATGGGCCATTTGAACATAAAGTAAAATAAACATCAAATTCTCCCATAAAAAAACATGTTCTTTACTCATGTATGCATAGCACTAAAACATGTTTTGTTTATCCATCTTGTACTGTATTGCTTAGTTTTGAATTATGCCTATTAATTTGTTGGTTATTATCCCACTTTTATGCCCCACGTTTTTGTTCCAACACTGAGAAATTTGTTGAGAAATTGCGTGAATTGGCTAACGTGGATTGCCCACTAAAACTGCATATATATTTTTCTTCATCTTTTGTAATGTGTATGCCGAATTTATTGAGAAATGATGGATGCCCTTAATTGACCATATTGCTAAAGTGGGTTTTTCATGTACTTCTATGTTGATATCCGTAGATACATGATAAGGGAATTTTGTATATGTTTATATATTGAAGGATAAGTTGTGGAAATTAGTTTACATTTAAAAGTATGAAGTTATGAAATTTGTACAACAAAATGGTTATTTGAGAATTTATATGATCTGAAATTTTATTGACCACCATGGAATATGATGCCACTCGTAGCATGCATGAGCATGTCATTGAAATGATGAAAATTGCAGTAAAACTTAAGTCCTTGAAGATGAATGTGGATAAGAGTTTCCTTGTGCAATTTATCATAAACTCACTACCTACTCAGTATGGTCATTTTGAAATGAAATATAACACCATGAAAGATAAATGGAATGTGAATGAACTTCATAGTATGCTTGTTCAGGAAAAAATGAGACTTAAGAATCAAGGAACTAATTCCATTCATCTCATACGTAATCAAGGAGCTGGTAAGAAAGCCAGAAGAAAACATGGAAAGAGGAAGCGTGGACCACTTAAGAGTAATGAATCCTCTTCCCAAATTAACAAAAAGGAACACAAGAATGATAAGTGTTGTTTCTGTGGGAAACCTGGACACTTTCAGAAAGATCGCCTGAAATGTAAGGCATGGTTCAAATAGAAAGGTAAGCTTAGTGCTTTCGATGTTTGGAATCAAATTTAGTTGAAGTTCCTTATAATAATTGGTGGATTGATTCTGGCTGCACCACTCATGTTTCAAATACGATGTAGGGATTCCTTACGACCTAAACTACAAATCCAAATGAAGTGTTCGTTTATATGGGGAATCGAGTCAAAGCTCCAGTTGAAGCTATCAGAACTTATCGATTAATTTTAGATACTAGATATCATTTAGATTTATTTTAAACTTTTCATGTACCTTCTGTTTCTCGCAATTTAATTTCTTTGTCTAAACTTGATTTAGCTAGATACTCTTTTAAAATTGGAAATGGATACATCAGTTTGTTTAAGAAAAATCATTCCGTTGGTTCTGGTATTCTTTGTGATGGTTTATACAAACTGAAACTTGATAATCTTTTTGTTGAGACTCTTCTGACCTTGCATCATAAAGTTGGAAGTAAACGTGGTTTAGAAAATGAACGTTCTGCTTACTTGTAGCATAAACGTCTAGGTCACATTTCTGAATAAATATTGGAAAGATTAATAAAGAATGAAATCCTTCCAGACTTGGATTTTATAGATCTAGGGATTTGTGTGGACTGTATTAAAGGAAAACGCACAAAACACACAATGAAAGGAGCTACAAAAAGCACACAACTTCTTGAAATAATACACACCGATATATGTGGGCCTTTTGATGTTCCATATTTTGGTGGATAAAAGTATTTTATCATATTTATTGATGATTTTTCACGTTATAGTTATGTCTACTTATTGTATGAAAAATCCCAATCAGTAGATACCTTAGAAGTGTTTATTAATGAGATTGAAAGACAATTAGACAGAAAGGTGAAAATTATCAGATCTGATAGAGGTAGTGAATATTATGAAAAATATAATGAAGGTGGACAATGCCTAGGTCCATTTGCTAAATTCTTTGAAAAGCGTGGTATATGTGCTCAATATACTATGCCAGGTACACCACAACAAAATGACGTAGCAGAAAGGTGTAATCCTACCTTAATGGATATGGTTAGGAGTATGTTAAGTAACTCATCTTTACTCGTATCATTGTGGATGCATGCATTAAAAACTGTCATGTATTTGTTAAACAGGGTTCCTCGTAAGACGGTTCCTAAGACTCATTTTGAACTGTGGATAGGTAGAAAACCCAGTTTAAGGCACTTGCATATTTGGGGTTTCCTGGAAGAAGTAAGGATCTATAATCCGTAAGAAAAGAAAATGGATTCAAGAACAATCAGTGGTTATTTCATTGGTCATCCAAAAAAATTTAAAGGGTAAAGATTTTATTTCCCTAGCCATAGTACAAGAATTGTTGAAACTGAAAATGTCAGGTTCATTGAGAATGGTGAAGTCACTGGGAGTTAAGAACCACAAAATGTGGTGATTTAAGAAGTTAGGGTACAAGTTCCTTTATCCTTAGCTTCTTCCAAAGTTGTTGTTCCTCCAATTGTTGAACATTTAAACAATGGGCAAGAACAACAAGTTAATGAACAAACAACCCACAATGAGGATAATGTTGATGAACCTAAAGCAGATGAACCATAAGAAATAACATTAAGGAGCTCTGAAAGACAAAGGAGGTATGCTATTTCTGATGATTATGTGATATATCTATAGGAATCAGAATTTGACTTAGGAATCGATGAAGATCCAGTTTCATTTTGCCATTGAAAGTGTTAATTCTATGAAATGGTTAGATGCCATGAAAGATGAGCTTAAATCCATGGAACAGAATGAAGTCTGGGACCTTGTGGAATTGCCTTAATGTTGTAAAAAAGTCGAGTGTAAATGGGTCTTGAAGACCAAACGTGACTCTGATGGCAATATCGAATGACATAAGGCCAGATTGGTTGCTAAGAGTTTTAGTCAGAAAGATTGTATTGACTACAAGGAGACATTTTTGCCTGTCTCTAAAAAAGACTCCTTTAGAATTATAATGGCTTTAGTAGCTCATTATGACTAAGAGTTATATCAAATGGATGTGAAAACTACATTTCTAAATGAAAATTTAGATGAAGATATTTATATGGATCAACCTAAGGGGTTTTCCATTGAAGGAAAGGAACATATGGTGTGTAAATTGAAGAAATCAATATATAGACTTAAACAAGCTTCCCGCCAATGGTATATTAAGTTCAATGATACCATTACTTCTTTTGGATTTAAGGAAAACACCATTGACCGGTGTATATACTTGGAGATCAGTGCGAGCAAGTTTATATTTCTGATTCTGTATGTTGATGATATCTTGCTTGCAACTAATGATCTTGGCTCATTACATGAGACCAATAAATTTCTCTCTAATAACTTTGAAATGAAAGATATGGGAGAGGCAGCTCATGTGATTGGAATATAAATATTTTAAAAAAGATCACAAGGATGGTTAGGGTTGTCTCGAAAGTCATATATTAATAAAGTTCTAAAGATATTTAGAATGAAAAAGTGCTCATCAAGTGTTGTTCTAATTTAGAAAGGAGATATATTCAACCTTATGCAATGCCCAAAGAATGAATTGGAACGCAAACAAATGGAAAAGATTCATTATGCATCTATTGTTGGGAGCTTGATATATGTTCAAACTTGCACCAGACCAGACATCAGTTTTACTGTTGGAACGCTTTGTCGTTATCAAAGTAATCCAGGATTAGATCACTGGAAAGCTGCAAAAAAAGTTTTGAGATACTTGCAAGGAACAAAATATCACATGCTTAGTTATATGAGATCTGATCATCTTGAGGTGATTAGATATTCAGATTCAGACTTTGCTAGGTGTATTGATATAAGAAAATCTACATTTAGCTATCTGTTCCTTTTAGCTAGAGGAGCAATCTCATGGAAAAGTGCGAAGTAGTCTATCATTGTTGCATCCACTATGGAGGCTGAGTTTGTGGCATGTTTTGAAGCTACAATTCAAGGAAATTGGTTGCGGAACTTTATTTCAAGACCTGGAATTATTGACAGTATTGCCAGGCCGCTGAAAATTAATTATGATAATGATGCAGTTGTCTTCTTCGTGAAAAAGACAAGTATGCAAAAGGTGCTTAACATATGGAATTGAAACACTTTGTTGTCAAAGAAGAGGTTCAGAAACAAACAATGTCAATTGGACATATTAGCACAAACCTTATGATTGCAGATCCTTTAACAACAAGATTGCCACCTAAGACATTTATTGGTCATGTTGAAAGGATGGGCATTATTGGACATAATAATTGATGTTATGTAATGAATTTTATGATGTTTATGGGTGAGCGAGTTAGCGAAGACGCTTAGTCTAATAGAGAAGAGAGCGTAAGTGCGTAGCCTTCATTCTACTACGCTACGCAAAGGTTACGAAGTCACTTAGCTCGACATTAGGAGAGTCAAGGGGGAACGCCATATCTAGATAGAAGAACTGTTGTTCACTGACTTTTCAAGGTCTAACCTTTCGCTCCCCTACTGTAAAGGAGCAAAGCCGCTTCGCACCACTGATAAACTACTTAAGATTCTTCAAAAGGCCCTACTTAGTTGACTGACAATGACAAAGGCTTACGAAACTCAGTAGGGCCTGAGGCCCCCTGCGAATCCGTAAATCTCAAGAGCATGCCGCAACAAAAGGATGGTCCCCTATGAATTTCATTCTTTCCGGAAGGGGAAAAAAAGAAGTACCCCCATCACGGTGAACCTCTCCTTGTGATTGTTGGGCCCTCTCCTCGTTCCACCTGCTGGCCTATTAGGATATCAGTCTTCGGGCTTTGCCTACCCTTTCTAATAAAGAATTCTAGCTTGGCCCAGGAAAGCGCTGGCAACAACAGAAAGGAAATGGTCCATGTAGCTGCTGCGCCCTCCCCCTTCTTAGTCAATGGGACAGCAGATTCGGCATCCACTATGTCAACATATGAATTGTTTCATTATTCGTTATTTTTTGGTCTTTTCGTTGCATTCACTTACAACAAGAAACAACCACCAGCATTTGGTGCAGCACCTGCATTTTGGTGCATTCTTCTTTCTTTCTTTCTTTGGTCTTTTGTTCCGTCATATTCCTAATGACTTATCCAATTACAACGTATTAACCGTGAATGCACCTTTCTATTATCAAATCTCAGGGACATGGTCTAATCATGAGCTGGACCGATCGATATACCAATAATCAAGTTTTCAGTCAACTGGTGGAATACA
This sequence comes from Datisca glomerata, assembly GCA_003255025.1. NCBI lineage: Eukaryota > Viridiplantae > Streptophyta > Magnoliopsida > Cucurbitales > Datiscaceae > Datisca > Datisca glomerata. Next base: position 1,270,543 of record QANY01002235.1, read on the forward strand.
TCGCATCAACTTGGTCGTATTCAAAGGATCTCTCAAGAGTAAAAATCTCTCTCCCATTCTTTTGGCATCACAACCTATTCTATTCTCTACTCTCTACCAGCTTCTGAAACAAGATCGGATTGGTGAACAGGATGCTTCCTCTCCTCGGCTCACTTCAATACCTTTAGAGAAAACAGTTCCAGCAGAAGATAAAGAAGACTCTCTGATGGCACTTGCTTTTCTAACTGTAACGGGATCTGATTCTTTATAATAGCTACCACCTCTTCTTCACATAAAACCATTCGTTTAGAGTCGAATGTCAGATGCAAAGCCCCGCACCTCATTAAGATCATATTGGCATACTTTCCCAAAAAAAAAAGAGCAGACCCTACTGAAGACGAGAGTGAGGTACAACAAGGCCATTTCTGTCCACTACTCTTCTCACGAAGCCGTACGTGGACGTTACCGCTCATACAGCTCCCAGCCAGCAAACAGTTAGTCTTCCTCTACAAAGAATGAATCAACATCAAATAGAGGAATTAGGTTTTGATTTTCAGCAAGAACATGATAAGAGCATCCCTTTCGACACTTTGAGCTCAATTATATGTTTTGTTTCTGATATTGTTTATATCATGTGATAAGTACATGAATGAATGAAGAATGCTAATGGGATTTGTCTTTAACAAGGACAATAATGTTAGACTATTATGTGATTCTCACTTATAAATCATGTTAGGTGAAGGTTGATGTTGTGGTATGTGGAAGGGAGTATGTCGATTAATGATGTACAACCGCCATGACTCATATTAATTTTTACTTAATGATGATATTATGTTATCACCATTGAATTGGGAATTTTAGTTTTATACTATGCGCATTATGTTTTTCCATTAAATCATAAAAGAAATGTTGTATAGGCCAAGTGGGAGAATGTAAGATTTATTTGGCCTTATACAAATAATAGATAAGTAATATAGTTTAATAGAATTAATTAACTAAATCATATTGGTTGATTATGTGAGACGTGGTTACTTTGAAGTAAATAGCCACAATCTAATGGGAAAAAACTACCACCTTGATGGAATGTGTCTATAAATTATATCCCCTTAGAATTTGCTACTCTCTCAACCCTAATTAAGACTCATTTACACAATCACTAAATGTGCTTGAAGTTCTAATGATAAAGAAGGAGAAATCAATTATACATCAAATGATTCAACAAGAAGTAAATAGGTTCTACAATGGCTAACGGTATGTTCTCTATAACTATGTAATGTGATCATGAAATTTTAAAGATCTAAACAAAGCATTTTATGCATAATTAATTAGTCGCATGATAAATAAGAAAACTTATATCTCTCACATAAACTATTTGTTTCAATATTCTCCATCTCCCCTTTCTCTTACCATTTTTATATTTGATTTCACAATAGTAATTTTTATGTTGAAATATAATGAATTCACTATATTATTTGTCATTTGTTTTACTCAAATTATTTGTTTACTCGAATTATTTTTTCATGGTTGTATGTATATATGTTCCATACCTCCACATGAAAAAAATTTATGAGCAAATTAGAAACATCATGGGTCGAGACGCGTGCATGTGATGCTTGACTAGTAGATTAAAGTATGTATATAGCTAAAGGGATCTGTTGTTAATAAGTAATATTATTATCTAAATTAAATTAATTATTTGATAATTACTATAATTATATAAAAGAAAAAAATTAAAGTACGTAAACATTTCTATATTTTGGATGAGATGGTTAAGTTATTACGTAAAAGAAAAACTAAATTGTAACATTGATTACTGGTACATTATTTTTATATCATTAATTTTGTTATGAAAAAATATATTTAAGATGGCTATAACTAAAAAATCATATAATGGTTTTTTTGTTTAAAGAATCAATGTCCATTAACTTGCAAACAACTTGTCAATTTTGGTTTTTTTTTATTTCTGAAATAATGCATATTACACTTTCTTGAACCTTATGCTTTCATATTCATTATCCCAAACTCTTTGTATTAATGCAACATTTCTTTCATAAAGGCTAGCTTATTCTAATCCATCCCCATATGTAAATTAGTCCAACTTTAATTTTCACTCTTTGTACCGACGTTTCTACCAATATCTACTGGTGATTTTTTATGGATGCTGTCAAAGAGAGTGGTATGTGGATAGTGTCATTTCAGTGATCATGTCATTTAAAAAAATCGAAACATTTTAAATATTTCAGTATTTCAGTGTTTCACTTCGGATAAAAATTCTAATCATCTAAAATAATGTTATAAAATTTATTATATATAATATAATTAAAAAAAATTGAATAAAAAAAATACTACATTCATTTTAATACTTAAAGAATAAATCTTGAATGCAAATAAAATCAATTCCATTACACAATAGCTAACATTCTAGTCACAAACTATTCAGCATGCCCAAAAAGCACCAAAAGTAATGAGTAGATTCTAGTGTGTGGTTAGTCCATTAGTTCAGATAATGGTGACCATTTTTTATATGCTTATCCTGTATGAGCAATTATGTCTTGGAAGGTAAAAAAAACAAAAAAGAAATTTGCTTTCTTTCTCAGATATTTATACAAAAAGTATGCAATCGATTTATTTATTTTAAAATAATGCAGTGTATTGGGATCGATAATTGTAATAATAGGACTGCACATACTTCTGTTGAGGAAGAAGAAAGAAATAAAGAATTGTGGAGCAGCCACAGGTCATTCGTTCCTAATTAAGAAATAAGATAGATTTAGGCTGAAACACTTCATAATTTGTGCAGGGGACCGTCGAAGACTGCAGAAGCTTGGGTTTTGGTCATAGTTGGGGTGGGATTAAATGATTCAAAGGAGAATTAATGGCCATTGGGTAATTTGGGTTGGGTTGGGACTCGGGAGGGCTGTTCCGTTATTTTACATTTGTCTCCCATTCTGGGCGAAACATGAAGATTTCGACACGAACACGTTCCGGCCGAAACAGTCCGGAATTTCATCTGAAAAATTTCACACCACTTACCGATTCGCTTCACTGTCAGAATCAGAATATTCCATCCGGAACAGAATGATTTTGGTAACCATGTGAAATGGGAACTGACACTTTGTGTGTGTTTGGTTTTGGGTTTTTTCACGCAACCTGCGTTTATAGTTTTTTTTCTTCTACGATGTTAAAGTTTATTTTCTCCTACGACGTTTTAAATACTACCATCGTGAGATATAACAGATATATTTCTACCATGTTATAAAAAAAATTACCGTCGTGCATAAAGAATGATTTACGACGGTAATAATTTATTGGTGAAATTATGATATTAATAAAACGAACCGTTGTGTATATGTTTTACCTATCATCATTAAATGCCAAATTTCTAGTAGTGTACGTTGTCCAATGTAGAAAACATCCAAACTAAGTGTCCGGAATATCGACAACCCTCACAGTAGTCGAAATGAGATGAGCCACAACTGAAAATTTATTACAAAATTCGACAGGAAGATGCCAAACACCATCAGAAGTAAGAAAATCAGAAACAAGCAAATTTAAATTACATATCACTATCGGGATTTGCAGAAAATCAATCAATGAGCTGTCTAACTAATTATCTTACCAGAATTATAAGTTTGAGTGTGTTCCAATAATTCATTTGCACTAAAAAAAATTGAAGTAATCTGAACGAAAAACAGACCAAATAGATAAAGAAATATAATAACGACGACCATGAATCAAAAGAGAAGAGTATCTTGTATGAAGGTACACATAAACAAAAAGATCAGAAGTTATAAGCTTCCATGTAAACTTTATCAACAAAGCATGATTCATAGTACTCAAGTTTTAATTCGAAGACCTCAGAGAGAAGTTGGATGACAACAATTATTCCAAGCCACAGTCACAGAATTGCACTGATCCACCAAGTCCGTCCAAATAAAGTTACGAATAGCCTGATTTAATTTTTTTTTCAATAAACTCTCAGGCCATTTATAAATCATGAAAGAGTGAAGGAACATAAAGTGAATCACATAGTTAACTAAACAAAAGCGACTAGCAAGAGAAAGAGTCTTTCCCATCCAGGAATACATCCCGTCAATAATACAATCTGCAATATTCTGAAGGTGAGAGATTTTTGGAGAACCAATAAAAAGAGAAACACGCAAATAAGTAAAAAGAAGAGACCCCCTTACGCATGCCAATTAGAGACAAAAGAGCTTCTTGTCATAACTCTCAATATTAAGAGCACTCATAATGTAATAAAATGAGTTATGATTTTTAAAAGATAATACCTTTACTGAAAATCAAATTTTAGTTCATTCAATGCATTTCAAATGCACTAGTACATTAACTAGGTACCACACCTAATAACAAAGGTAAGTCACTCTAAATAATAGGGTTAATGTACCATGTCTTTTCTTAATAAAGTGTCCAAGTTCACTAGACTGTGAAAATAAATATTTACAAGTCATAAAAAACTATTGATTAAATGATTTATTCACATGAACTAAACTTCATATGACACATAAATCAAATATTATTATACTTATGGACATTTTAGAATAATACATTATAAATTATATAAAAATAAACTATTTACTATTAATCAAAATTAAATTTTTTAATAAATATAATAGAATTTCAGTGATTTTTAAGTGACAAACCTAACATCAAAACATGACCGTGATCAAGTTATTGAGATCTAAATCTTCGCATTAACCATGGTATAAAACATTAAAAATCAATACGATACAATAGGAACATTTATCGAAACATCTCATGAATAACATATGAAAAGTTCAACCGTTACCATACAGTATCTTTGGAAATGGAAGGGTTGAAAAACAAAATTAATTACATTTGAACAATAGTTGATACAAAGCTAATGGACATAACTTATTGTTGCTTAGAAAACAATCTTAAGGACTCTAAATACAGTTTTGGCTGACCCTTCTTTATTTAATGGGCGTTGCGAGTAATCAATCCTTCAAAGATAGCATAAAGGTCTTTGTTATCTGGGCCAAATATCTCATCAGCCTTTTGAAGAGTCTCCTGAAATATTCCACATAAATTGCTATGTGAAGACCCAAAAAAAAAATAGAAACATGAGAGTCGCTAGAGAGAGAGAGTGAGAGAGAGAGAGAGAGAGACCTCTTTTGTCTGCTTGTGGGCGTTCAGCTCCTTGACATTAGCCAAAAATGCACCAAACTGCTCATAAGATAAACGACTCCTAAGGAGCATCAAGAGGATAAATCAGATAAGAAATCAGAAAGAAAATGTAGGTTCTAACTGGCAAGAAAAAATAGCATTTAGAATATCTATCGGAGCAAAAAGAGTATAAGACACAAATAAGAATAGGATACTGAGGAAATAACTATAGAGAGTAATATGAAAATTACGAAATGCTCCAGTTATCCCACAAGACATTAAATATGGTGGTGTTGACATTCTAATCATTGATCGAGACAGGAATGGCAGAAATATGGTTTTCTAGAAGGGTTCAAATTAAATGACTTGAGAAACTAAGATCTATCAGTGTCTTTACCTTACTTGACGGAAGAATTCCTTTCCATCAACCCGAGTTCGTCCTAAAAGAGATAAATGAAAGAGTTACCATCACAAAAAAAAAGCATATCAAGTACATACCAGATAATTTCACAATCAAATTTACAGAGTAGTACACCGCCATGGAGGATCCCATGTGAGTGAACTGCAAGTCTTAATTAGTTCAGTTCTGCACATAATACTAGGTCCGCATAAGTTCGTATCATGAAAATCAACACCACCATATCAGCCCCCTCCCACCTCGGAAGAAAATTGCAAAAAGAAAGGGAAGTAACAGAGAAAATCTTAATCTCTCTGCTTTGTTACTAGCACTAACTACTAATATAACCAATACTCAGCATATACTATCACTAACTACTAATATGAAACTAATTCTTTAATTCTAGGACATCTGGAAGAACACTTCATGCACTTGTTCAGCATTGTGCTGGCGAGAAAAGATGGTATGATATCAATTTTCAAAATTTCAATAAGCCGCAATGCAGTCTTATTGAGTCAGGCATCATATTTCTGATGAGTAAATCAACTAACTTGCAGACATCCAAATTTAAAACTTGCATGATAAAAATTAATTGGTTGGTTCGTTGAACATGGACAACCGTAATGGACACTGAAAGTAGGTACTCTGATTTTAAGAACTCACTGGAAGTTCCAAAAAGTTGTAAGAGCATGAAGATAGAAGCAAAAAATGGCCACACTTCAACGTAAAAAAGACACCACATTTTGCCCCTAATTGAACTCGATATAATAATTTAAGAGGAAAAAGTATTTCAGGGCTAACCGGTATGCGATCCCGAATCATAGCTTGAAATGGAATGGTGGCTTGAGGGCACAGAAGAAAAGATACCCCTTGAAGTAGAAAACGACATAGAATGTCGTCTTGGGGACACAGGTTTGGATGTCTTTGTTGGGGATACTGATGCGGATAGAACAGGAGGGGAACCAGGAGGTGTAAGCCGAGGTGTGCTAGTCTGGGATGCCAGTAGGAGACCATGAGATATGCGAGGTCGTGAACTTGAGGTTACTGCAAGAAAAGAAGAAAAGAAAACCATTGTTAGGATATTAACTGTTTTCCGCTATGTTTGTATCCTTTTAGGGCATAACCCAAAAATTTTCCATTAGTGTTTTAAACATCCATGTTAATAATTGCCCACATAGTTAGTCATATTGCATATCTGAAGCACCTGACATACCAAAATTACCCACCATATAAAATCGTATATAGGCACTTACCATCTATCTCACGATCTTCTCCAAGTGAGTTGCCTATTTCAGAGTTCTGGCTCTGGACTGAAGAATATCTAGAAGGTGGTAATGTTATATCATCTTCTGAAACAATTTGCACAGGAAAATGAAAGAACGTTATTATGGTGTCTTTTTCATCAGTAAAAGTACCATCAAAATTATATGCCTGAATGATGTATAATGCAAAGTTCTGATTAGGTTATCATCATATGATAGTTAGGAACTCTGAACAAAACTGCATTACTGAGCTAATAATTTTAACAAATTTAACAAGATTTATCTCATTATGAAAGCTATAGAAAAAAGGTTCCTAAAATAGTTTAAGAAGCTGCCTGCTTACTTTTTGACCCAAATATTCACTCCACACTAGGGGTCCACTAATAACGAGTTTTATGCACTTTGCTAAGGGAAGGGCAGCTAAAAAATTTCGACATCATCTATCTGTCTTTAATCATGCTATGCATCTTTAACCATGCTATGCAAGTATGCGTGATGGAAGAAGTGACAATAGAATCAATATGCAGCTGAAAAAGGACCTCCAATTTGAGAAGCAGAGGACAAACTAGCTTGGCTTTGAATTTTAGCAACAACATCAGAAGCTCCTGCCTGCAGCGTACAGCAGCAAAGCATAAAATAGTTGAATTTCGTGTCCCCAAAACAAGAGGCATGTATTAAGCTATTTCATAAAGCTAGACATATAAGTCTTTTAATGTCGAGAAATTCGTGCACATTTAGAAAGATTTCTTACCGCATTATCATCTTCCTCTTTAAGTGACTGCATAAGCGTCTTTCTGAATACTTCCAACTGAAAGTGCAAAACAAGAAAACTCTCTCATTATATTTCTGTCATCTGTGGAACAAAAACAGCGGTCCTTGACTGCCTCATGAGGCCGCAAGTCTAAACAACTCCTTTGTAGTTCTAAACCTTCGCAGTTTTTGCAATTTGATCCCAAAAGCAATTAAACTTTCCATATATCGCAGCGAATTTATAATTGAAACTTTAAATAAAAATAATAATTAAGACTTCGAAATTTGACGCGCAAATTCATGTAGAGGACTCAATCAAAGTTGAAAAGCAAGCACACCAAAGTTAATCAAAATGATAAGCTTCTCCAAACCCATAATGGTAAGTAAATAAGATAGAAAAAATTCAGTTACCTTTGCAACATCTCTATTGAGCTTCTTCACGGTGTTAGACAGCGAGGCGTTATCTTTTAACAAGGTCTCCTGCAATATTAATTCAGAGCCAAGTAAACAAATTAAAGTTGAACTCAATTGAACCACGCAAGGCCATCCTATTGAAGCAAGGCCAAACGGACTCGAACCTTCTCCTCCTCGGCACGAACAAGTTTATCGGCGGTGTCGGAGAGGGAGGCGTCAAGAGATTCAATCTGGGATTGAAGCTCGGCAATGAGCTCCTCCTTCTCGACAAGCTTGGCGCGCAAGGATGAGGACTCGGATTCAAGAGCAGAGACACGTGTGGAGAGAGCAATGGAAGTGATTTTGCGGGCCACATCGAGTTGCTCGAAGGGATCAGACGGTAAAACCTCCAATACTCCATCGGGAAGATCGAAGTACGAACCACCCGATTCCTTCGCATGCATTTCTACTTCTCTCTCTTTCTCTCCCCCGCGTCTACTCTTTTATTTTCTTAATATTATTATCTTCTTTCTTTCTTTTTTTATTCAGAGAGAGTAGAGCGAGTAAAATTGTTAATAAAGAAGAAGACAAATGGAGAAGATGGATTGGATAGATAAAGGGAAGAGTGAGGGCGAGAGTTTTTCACGTCTAATGGGAAAACATGTGGTTTGTAGCAAACAAAAGTTTGTAGATGGATTGTGTAATGCTGCCTCTGTCATCAGCCTTCACTATTTATCATCACACATATTATATAATAAAATATAGGAACAAAACTAAAACCAGTCCATAAACTTTCATCCATTAATAATTTATATCAATGATCTTTAAAATAAGTAACTGTACTCTATAAATTTTTAAAATAAGTAAATTCACTCAATCTCCATTAGGGCCAGCTGTGCATTTTTTTTTTTACGATATTGCCGAATTTCAAGCCATCTCTATGTAGATCCGATTAACAGATTGCTCACCTGATTTCTCACCTGATTTCACATATAGATTGTTGTGTAATTGCTGCTTCTTAGTGAGCTTCTTTGGCATCTTCCTAATTTCACCATTGTCGTATGCTCCAAGCTCCAAATGGTCTTAATGGAGATGGGTCAAGCATTCAAAAATAAACGGAAATGAATAAATTTACCTATATTTGAAAGTTTATGGAAAAAACTAATCATTTTAAAGTTTATGGGTAGAAATTAAGATCGACAAAAGTTTGTGAATATGATTTAAATCTAATGCTAAAGTATATTTTAGACTAAAATATATTATATCAAACCCTAAAATTTGTCTTTGCTTTAGATTTAACCGTTAACTTATAGATCGTGGTAATTAACATCATTTAACAACGTGATAAGAATGCAGTCCATTTATGCAAAACAACGTTAGTTTTCATATTTGAAGTGTATGAAAACGAAAGCTTTCATATAAGGAGTATATAGACCGGTGTCTTGTCCTATTGATTGCCACCATAAGGTAAAGAGAGAAAGTGATGGGAAAACCTAGCGCCCAATATCTGCATCATGGCGACATTCTAGGTACACTTCGCTCGTTTTATTAATTTTTTAATTGTTGTATTCTTGTATCTAGTACGAAATAAAGATTCAACATGTCATATCTGAGCATGGCTTATGTTAAATCTAGAATCTTAACATTGATACACAAATGGACGACTTTCTTAAACAAATTATTTTTGAAAATTAATTTTCAAGTCATTACAGTAGAAAGTTAGCATCAATGAATATTTTTCTATGTGTGTAGAACTAATATGGGTGTAGACCTTTATCATAAATACTAGTTCTCAAAACATGTGTTGCACGAGATAAATCAAACAATAAAAAATCAAGTAAAATAATGTCTCTAGGCATATATTGTTGGGAATAATACTCTTTACGCATGCGATGTAAAGACTTTATTGCTAAATAATAAGAAAAGTGGTCTTTCATTTGATGTTTATATGCATGTCTATTGGATACTTTATAGATATCATGAAAATTTCATGAATGTTATATGTCATCTTAAACATTGTAGATAAGAGTTATATTTGTATTTAATAGTTAAGGTTATGATATTTAATTAATCAATAATTACAAGTACCTCATTTCCATTAAGAACGAAACAAATTTATATGGATTGTTAATGTTGAGATATTGGAATTATCAATGCTAAAAATTGACCATCGATTGAATTGTCACGTGTCGCACAATGAATTCAATGATCCTATAAAATGAAGAAATCGACGAAGGATTATCTCGACACTTGTGTGGTGTCAGCCTAATACACTCCAATGATCAAGTCACTAGAATATTTTTAAAGTGGTAGTATTGAACACAGAGAGAATGCATATCATTCTCGTGAGGGGTCACCATCTATTTATAATGAAGAAATCAGGTATTTTCAGTTACAATCTTATCATTTTTAACAACCTTGAGATTGCCTCAGAGATGTTGAGATCGTGTTTCTGTTACGTCACAGAGGATGAACCCTCAGTCATCACGGTGACCTCGACCATGGTGAGCCATCGGCCGTCATCGTGACCTCGGCCATGGGGAGCCCTCGGCCATGGGGAGCCCTCGGCCATCACCGTGACCTTGTCCTTGGATGAGCCCCCGACCATCATGGTGACATCGGTCAAGGATGAGCCCTCAGTAATTATGGTGACCGCGGTAATGGATGAGCCATCGGCCATCATGGTGACCTCGTCCATTAAGGTGGCCTTGGACCTTATAGAGTTGGTCCATAATATAAAGCCTTTGGACTGGGATTTTATAGGCCTCTTATTAGAAGATGAGTATTGGGCCTTGCCTAAAATCCTTATTTGAAGTGGGCCCCAACCTAGGTGTTTTTATCCCCCACAGTTTGCCACCACTTCTTAAGCCTAGAGCGTAGTGCTGGAGTTGGGAAGTAAGTGTTGGTGGGAGCAGTGAGCTTTATCATGGTTTTGAGACTAGCTTGTCTAATTGGTTGTGAGATGTGTCCCTAGGTTGTCTGAGTTGTTAAGTGTATGACCTTGTACATGAGTGTCAGGTGTGCTTCAATGCTGGGCTAGGTTGAATGCTGAACGATGCTCGAACGCTTACGCATTGGCATGCCAAATCTGGCCTTGCAGGGTGTGGCCAGGCCGAGCGCTTGTGCTCTGCCTTCTTAGGCCTGGCTGAGCACTCAGTGAGGTCGGCCTTACTAGGTATGGCCTTCTACCTTTATATCTTTGTATTTACTTTTTGGCACTTAGAATTCTCATAAAAAAGTGTAAGAACATTCTACTTCAAAAGTTAGACAATATATTTGAACATCCTTTGAATGCACCTTTGTATTTTCGTACATTTTGTGTTGATCACTTGATGTGAGCATATCGTAATCCTTTAACTTTTACTTTGGTGTTGAGATTTTTCTAAGACCATCATGAGTGATCATCATGCCTCATTTTGTTGATGGCCTCTGGTGAGGTCTTCCGTCTCTGTGTCCCTTCAGACTTCTGATGTCGCGAAGTCATGTTATGGTCCTTTAGCCCTATGCAGGGTCTTTATCTGGGTTTCTACAAGTGAAACAGAGGCCTCATCTGGTCATGGCCTCGACTGAGGTCTTTCATCCGAGGATTCCATGGTCTCGGGTGCTACGAAGTACTACCATGATTCTTTTACCTTATGTAAGGTCTATCTCCCAATCATATGATGAGGAGCCCTCATAAGGCCGCGATCTTTGGTGAGGTCTTCCACCTGAGGGTTCCATTACCTCGGGTGCCATGAAGTATTGTCGTGGTTCGTTCTTCCTATGTAGAGTCTTTCTCCAGATCATCACAAGTGATTTGAAGGCCTCATCTGGTCATGACCTTAGGTGACGTCTGTTGGATCGAGTTTTAAAAATTTGAAGAAAAATTATCGAACCACGAACGGTTCATGGACAGAATATCAAAAAAATTTCTAAAACCAATTAAATCATATTAAACATTAAAACACCACTTGATTATGCATATTTAATTACACGTATTCAAAAGAGGTAGAAACCATTTTATACCTTTTGTTGTATCAGAAACTTTCTGACTTGATAGAATCCTATTGATTGTCTTCGCGTTCTTCGTCCTTCGTAGAACTCAAATTAGTCTTCGCACCAATAATCACTCGTTAGATTCAGAAGTATGTCTTGCGAGGACGGCGTTAGGAACTGAGTGTGAGCGCTTAAAACAGTTGAAAATGAAAAATCAAAATGTTCTTCCTCACTGGATCTAACCATATCCATCAGAGTTCGATTCCTTCTTTTTGATACACCCATTTGTTGTGAGTACCAGGTGGTGTAAGATGAGAAAGAATACATTCATCCTTTAGAAAGTCTTCGAACTCTCCTAGCAAGTACTCTCCACCACGATCAGATTGTAGCATTTCGATTTGTTTTTCTAAATAAGTTTCAACCAAGGCCTTATATTCTTTGAACTTTTCAAAGGTTTCAGACTTTTGATGTATTAGATAAACATGACCAAAATATGAGTAATCATCAGTGAAGGTTACAAAGTATTCACAATCTCTTATTACTTGGATATTCAATGGCCCACATACATCACTATGTATGAGTTCAAGGAATTGAGTGACTCTTTCACCTTTTGATGAAAAACGTCTCTTGGTCATTTTACCTTCTATACAGGATTCACATGTGGGTAGTGAACCCACACTTAAAGATTGTAAAGGACCATCCTTCACAAGTCTTTTAATCTTATTTAAGCTAATATGTCCAAGATGTAAGTGCCACAGATAAGTTAGATCGGTTGAGTCATACTTTAACCTTTTACTATCCCTATGTGAATCGATATTCACTTCAACTTTTCAAATCATGGGTACTACAGGTTTTGTGTGATACAATTTATTAATCATTCCTACAATAGTAATTAAGCACTAATTTATGAAAATACTAGTACCTTTATCAATGAATTTTAGATCAAATCATTGCTCAATTAATGCACCAATAGTAATCAAATTCTTCCCAAAACTCGGGACATAATAAACATCAAGCAAAATAAGAAAATGTTTCTCAAAACATAATTTAAAAATTCCCACTGATGAGGCTGATACTAGTGCTTCATTCCCACAGCAGAAGATAAACTCGCCCTCGTCAATCCTTCTGATTTCCCTGAACCCTACTGGGAGCAACATATATGGTTAGTAGGTGCACAGTCTGCAAACCAAGAAAAAGTAGGGTCAACTACATAACAGGCTTCAATAACAATTATTATACCTTTAGATCTTAACCCTTTCAGATACTTTAGGCAATTGCGTTTTCAATGACCAGCAGCTCCACAATGATGACACTTGTCTACTCTCACGGTGCTCGTGCCTTTGGTAGCACTCGGCTTTTTCTTCTTCGCTTACCTTTTTTTTCTTAGAGCTAGAGGTGGAAGGCCTAATATTTCAGTAAAGTTAGCCTCTCCAGATTTCCGCTTGCCCTTCAGCAACATTGCCTTAGCAGCTTGCATCTCCTTCATGAGCTTAGAAAATGAGTAGTTCAACTTATTTATAGAATAATTAAGCTTCATGAGCACCCATGATCAATATCATATATTCTCTTACAGGAGTTCCAGGTTCCATCCTGCAGTTCATGAAGTTACGCACAATATTTCAATGTTGTTTAATATCATATTAGTGGCGGTCTCAAAGTTCTGATGTTTCCAAGAAGCATAAGCATCATTTTCCTCTTGAGTCTATTAAGCAATAGGCTCAAGAGGACAAGTGGTAGTGAGCACGAACTTGTGATTTTCTACCGTCAACACGATATTAAGATTTCATTTCCAATCCACATAATTTTCACCGTTGAATTTGTTCGCGTTAAAAATAGTTAAGGGAGGGGATAACGACATGATTACTGAACAGAATAAATAAAGCAGTGTAAATAAATGCTCAATTGTTTAGAAAAGTATGATGCATGATGCAACTACTAAATATTTCAAAATCCATTAAAAAATATTTCCGCATGATGTTACGATAAAAAATGATAGCTTGTCTCATTGGAGGGATGAAGTCTAAATTATCTCCTTTCGCATCGAGACTCCTCTCGTTTGGTTAACGCTCAAATGTCTTCACATCTAGCTTAACCAATCACCAATGATTTTGGTAACCTTGGCCCCATTGACTATTCCCTATGGGGGATTCCAATGTGCTTCAATCTAAGTGTTTAATCAACGCATCGACTCTTAAAGGTTGCTATAGACTAACAGTCCGTCTACGGGATGACCCTGCCCCACCACTCCCTTTAGAATTCTTAGCTTCTGAAGCAACTCGATAACTCAAAGTGACACGATTCAAAAGCTTCTCACATTCTTAGCTTTTGGTTATTTTAAAAAAAACATAACTTTTATTAATTGAAAAAAATGTGATGAAATTTATAAATCCTTCATTAATTTTAAATCTCAATTTAAAATCATAACCATTATAATTAAATAATAACTATTATCAAATAATCTACAATTATGTATGTACATGCTACATGTCAATTTGATATTGATATATCTTTAATCTATATGACATGTTATATGATGATGCACGATTCAGATTAAATCAAACATTTAAATTTAATCACCCTATTGGCACATTTCTAATTACAACCCATAAAAAATAATAAATAAATTACAAATTAATTTATGAACTAATCTTCATGGCATCTGGAATTTGCTCATTTGTCTCTATGTTGTCTCACCATTTTGTAACACTTTACAAAATATTAGTCTCCTTTTTAAAATAATTTTCAATTTAAAAATTCTAATTTTCGAACATATTTGTACTTTGAAACTAATTACCAAGAAATTTAGTGAATTGATTTATTTTTAAAAAAATTTAAAATAAATGATAGTTGTAGAAGTGTTGAAAACTTTACCAAATTAAATTAAAACTAAATTAAATAAGGGACTAAAATTAATATTGAAATCATATTTCAAAATTTAAATTTAAAAACTCTAGGTTTCCTAAAACCATGTATTTCCAAAACTTGTAGGTTTCCTAATCCGATTAGGACTCTACCGTGTAAGAGACATCATATGGTAGCAGCGGCGAGCGGTGGCTAGTGGCAGCAAGCGAAGGCCAACGGGGAATAGTATGGCCGGTGAATAATACCGGCATGAACAGTACCGCCGGGTGAAACAGTACTGGCATGAACACTAACACCAGTGAACAATATGGTGTGAACATTAGCATTTCACAACGTCTTCTCGGTGGTTGTCTGGCGACTTCTCGACGACGGTTTCGAGCGATTTTTGATGATGATTTCGAGGTGACGATGAATTTACAATGAATTTTAATTTTACAACAATTGCAATAATTAAATTACATAAATTTCTACGCCACAAATTCGGCGTATATCAATTCTAAATAAAAATATATTCAAAACAATTTTGAATCTACTATACAAACATATGCCAATATTCATAAAATTCATGATACGTTCTATTTTATTATCTATAGGCAGAATTTTAACCTACGCTATGATACCAATTGCTAGGATTAATCAGTTTTAAAATTAAAAAAAAATATATTTCAACCACAAACGGATCGTGGGCGGAATATCAATTTTTTTATTTAACTTATTTAATCATATTAAAAAAATTTAAATCAATTTTAGTTTGATCATGCATATACGATATTAAAATGAATAAATGAAGGGAAAACGATTTTCCACCTTTACTCTGTATCGGAGATTTTCTGAACTGGTGGAACTCCCCCGGGCGTTCTTCATACTCTTCAAGCTTTAAGATCAAAATCACGAATTTGATTGTCAACGAACGATTTGTGAATTGGTCCACCAACAACCACCCGTTAATTTCAAAAATACATCTCGGAAGAATTTTTATGTAGGAATTTAAGTGTGGGCTCTCAAAATGATTGAAGAAGAAAAAATAAATCTTCCCTTCTTCAGATTAATTTTGGCGGCAGAGGAGAAAACGTTTCTCTCTTCCTTTTGTGTGCTGAGGATAACAACTGTATCTTATCTTTATTATCTTTTTACAATCAAATTGTTATTAGATATTTATCAAAGGTTAATTTTTGGTATTTACAAATATACCTATATATTATAAAATTTCCAAAATTCCCCTAATTATATATTATTGCCGAAACTTACATGATCTCTTAGAGTTTTAGTTGTATTGAAATTCATCAATCTAATTGATAAATCTAATTGATCATTATCAATCAATTGAAATTCATCAATCTAATCGATCATTTATTTTATTTAACCAATTACCTAATAATTAGAAAATAGTAAATAATTAATTCAATACAACAATTACATTTAACTAACTTAAGTAATATCACATATCACATATAGGTGTAGAAAATATGTCTTGGCACCAAAACGCATTTTGGTCCAACTTAGTTCATTTTTCTATTCCTATTTTCTGAGCTATTTTTGAGACTGAATGGACCCATATAGACAAAGCTTAGGATTCAAATACCTAAGAATTTATCTTCGTAAATTTCTGACCTTTTTAACCCTGACATCGGGTGACTCCACTATAGGTTTGATGCCGAATCAACTCTCGATTCATGCGCGCTACATTTTCTGTTGGTGTGAATAAACTCTATTTATTTTCACAGTCCACCGAATATTTTTACATAATACCCATCGTGAATATCAGTAACAAGAGCGAAATATAAAATTTTTATCTCTCTTGTTATTATTTCCTTAACTCCTTAATTGTCTGTGAATAAGAAATACATTATAGTGAGTTGTCACATACAATTCACAAGTCTTATTCAATAACTCATTTCATCGAATATTTGGCCAAGTTAATTTATGCACACACCCATCAATAAAGCATAAGGTGATATTGTTGCTATCACAAACCAATCACGAATTTTCATATATGTGAATCACGCAACTCCTACTCAATTAAATTACAATCCCAATAGCCGAGGTATTGCCTGCCAATTCTAACTCATTCATTTGACTTATCCAAGATTTCAACTAATCAAGTCGAGTTACGTATTCACCTCAGGATTAAGATATTTATGAAAATATCATTAAGGTGTAACAATTAGATATAGAGTTAGGTAAACGGTTTTGGGCTCTAAACTAATTTGTTATCCGTCTATTCAACATGTTCATAACATGTCTAGGTTAACCATTTGAGTCTCTACTCTTTTGCCCCAAGACTGACATTCAACGGTTCAACCTAACAGTCGTAATCAGATTCGATTGCCTAGTCGATCCTAAGACTACTAATATCGTTCTGAACTATTTCAGAAGAGTTCTTCTAGAGACGCTTCTGTTTTCACTCTTCTTTCTTTGACAATAGTTCCAGGACTTGTGTAATTTATAAACACGGTTTAATTTAAAATAATTTTTTAATTTATTCATAAAAAATCAGTAATACAAATGTCTAAGAAAGAACTAAATACAAATAAATAGTTATTACACGCTACTTTATGGACATATTATGATAATCTCCCACTTGGACTAAAGTAGGTGTGTACAATCTCTTATCTCCAAGCCCTCTAGATGACCATAAAAAACTTTACTGCTTAAAGTCTTCATGAATGGATCTGTCAGGTTGTTGACCGTCAAAATATGCATAACCATAATGTCTCCACACTGAACAATCTCTCTAATCAGGTGATAGTTACGTTCTATATGTTTGGATCTCTTATGGCTTCTAAGTTCCTTAGAATTCGTTACAGCCCCACTGTTATCACAATAAAGTGTTATGGACTTGTCAGTGTTTGGAAAAATTTCATACAACCTCCTTTGCGGCCTCACAAGCTGCCACATATTCAGCTTTCATGATAGAATCAACAATGCTAGATTGCTAGATACTTCTCCATACAACTCCTCTGCCATTCAAGATGAACACCGATCCTGAAGTGGGCCTCCTAGAGTCCTTATCAGCTTGAAACTTGGAATATGTATACCCCGTCATATTCAAGTCACTACTTGAATACAAAAGCATGTAATTTCTTCTTCTCCTAAAATACTTAAGGATATGCTTGACGACATTTCAATGCTCGATTCTAGGATTAGATTGGAAATGACTTACTACGCCCACGACATAGAAAATATCAAGTCTAGTTCAAAGCATCGCGTACATGAGGCTTTCTACGGCTAAGGAATAGGGTATCATTCTCATGTCTTCCTCTTCTTGAGGAGTCTTAGGAGACTGCTCCTTGAAGAGGCTGACTCCATGACTAAAGGGAAGAAATCCCTTCTTGGAGTTTTGTAGAAGCGATACAACACCTAATAAATATAAGATGCTTGAGAAAGTTCCAATCGCCTATTCTTTCGATCTTGAAAGATCTGAATACCTAAGACAAATGCAGCTTCTTCAAGATCCTTCATATCAAATAGCTTTGCATGTCAAAACCTGACATAAGACGATTTTTTTACATCATTCTCAATGAGTAGAATATCATCTACATACAAGACTAGAAAAACCATCTCCCCTTCGTATATCAACTTATACACAAAGGGTTCATCCACCAACTGTTCAAAACTATAGTTCTTAACAGTTATGTCAAATCTAATATTCCACAACCATGATGCTTGCTTAAGTCCATAAATGGACTTCTACAGTTCACAAACTTTACCCTCTTTACCTTTCTCCATGAACTTGTCTGGTTGAGCCATATAAATACACTCTTCAAGATTTCCATTAGAAATGCAGTCTTAACGTCCATTTGCCAGATTTCATAATCAAGTGCAGCATCAATTGACAAAATGATTCAGATGGATTTAAGCATGCCTACCGGTGAGAAGGTATCCTCATACTCTATACCTTCCTTTTGTCTGTAGCCCTTGGCTACTAGCTTAGATTTGGATGTCTCTACATTCCCATCCGGACCTCTTTTCTTCTTATAGATCTATTTACATCCTATGATTTTTACCCCTTCAGGAGGATCTACAAGTTTCCAGACTTTGTTTGAGTACATCGAATGTATCTCAACGTTCATGGCTTCCTCCCATAAGTTTGCTTCAGGACCAGCCATGGCCTCCGAGTAATGGATTGGTTCATCTAGGTCTTTGTCTGAGATTACTGTCAAAGCTTCTCCATAAGACATGTACCTTTCAGGTTGTCTCCCAACTCGCCCACTACGTTGAGGCTCTATAGTCTTTGGCTCCTGTCGTGGCTCTTCCATTATTGAATCAGAAATAATTTCTGATTGCGGAGTTGATGTTCTCCCACTAAATAATTCCTCTAGCACAAGTGTGCTTCTCGGCTGTACACTTTTATATAATCTTTTTTTTTAGAAAATGAGCATTCGTGCTAACGAATATTTTCTTGTCAATTGTACTTTAGAAGATATACCCCTTCGTTCCCATAGGATATCCTACAAACATGCACAATTCTGAACGACTGGCCAACTTACTTTTCTTTAGTCTTAGAACATGTGCTGGGAAACCCCATATTCTAAAATGGTGAACAGACGACTTTCGCCCATACCATCTTTCATATGGTGTACCAGGCACCGTCTTTGATGGAACTTATTTAAGAATATATGCCGTTGTTAGTAAGGTATATCCCCAGAACGAACATGGGAGAAATGAATAACTCATAATGGATCTAACCATATCCATCAGAGTTTGATTCATTTTCTCTGACACACCATTTTGTTGTGGTGTACTAGGTGTTGTAAGCTGAGAAAGAATACCTTCTTCCTTAAGAAAGTCCTCAAATTCACATAGAAAGTACTCTCCATCACGATCAGATCGTAGTGTTTTTATTTATTTTTCTAATTACTTTTCAACCAATGCCTTATATTCTTTGAACTTTTAAAAGGTTCCAGACTTTTGATGCATTAGATAAACATGACCAAAATGAGAGTAGTCGTCGGTGAAAATTACAAAGTATTCATAACATCCTCTTGCTTGGATATTCAATGACTCACATACATCACTATGTATGAGTTGGAGGCATTAAGTGGCTCTTTCATCTATTGATGAAAAATATCTCTTGGTCATTTTACATTCTACACAGGATTCACATGTGGGTAGTGAACCCACACTTAAAGATTGAAAAAGATCATCCTTCACAAGCCTTTTAATCCTGTATAGGCTAATATGTCCAAGATATAAGTGTCACAGATAGAT
Source organism: Datisca glomerata (assembly GCA_003255025.1). Classification (NCBI taxonomy): domain Eukaryota; kingdom Viridiplantae; phylum Streptophyta; class Magnoliopsida; order Cucurbitales; family Datiscaceae; genus Datisca; species Datisca glomerata. The sequence goes on from QANY01002235.1 coordinate 1,290,517, forward strand.
TAGATCGGTTGAGTTATACTTTAACCTTTTACTATCTCAATGTGAATCGATATTCCCTTCTGTGTCACAAATCATGGGAACTACAGGTTTTACGTGATACAATTTATTAATAATTCGTGCAATAGTAATTAAGCATTCATTTATAAAAATATCAATATCTTTATTAATTAATTTTAGATCAACTCCTTGCTCAATTAATGCACCAATAGAAATCAAATTATTCCCAAAACTCGGGACATAATAAACATCACGTAAAATAATAAAATGTTTCTCAAAATATAATTTAAAATTTCTCACTAATGCGGCCGATACTAGTGTTCCATTCCCCCAGCGGAAGTTGAACTCACTCTCATCAAGCCTTCTGATTTTCCTGAACCCCTATAGGGAGCAACAGATGTGGTTAGTAGCTGCAGAGTCAACAATTTAAGAAAAGTAGAGTCAGCTACATAACAGGTCTTAATAACCATTACTATACCTTTAGATCTCAACCCTTTTAAGATACTCTGGGCAGTTGAGTTTCCAATGAGCAGCAGCTTCACAGTGATGACACTTGTCTACTCTCGCGGTGCTCTTACCTTTTCCATTTCTCGATTTCTACTTCTTTGCTTTCCTTGGACCCATTCTGTGTTTCTTCTTAGAGCTGGAGGTGAAAGGCCTACTTTCAGTAAAGTTAGGCTTCTAGATTTCCTCTTGCCCATCAGAAATAGGGTCTCTACAGCTTGTAGCTCCTTCATGAGCCCACGGAGTGAGTAGTTCAGCTTATTCATCGAATAATTAAGATTGAAGTTCTCAAAGGTACTAGGCAAAGTCTCTAGGATCATATCCACTTGATCAACATGATATGTTCTTTGACAGAAGTTCTAGGTTCCATCCTGTAGTTCAAGAAATTGTGCACAACTGTGTGTCTTCCTTGACGACCCTGATCCCTGAACATTTCGGTGATTTTTAATATCATATCAGCAGCGGTCTCAAAGTTTTGATGCTGCAGTTGTAACACATTGCTCATAGATGCCAAGATTTAACATCTGACGATCTCATTAGAACGCAGCCAAGAAGAATACGCGTCTTTTTCCTCTTGTGTCGATTCAACAATAGGCTCAAGAGGATAAGGGGTAGTGAGTTTGAACTTGTGCTTTTTTACCGTCAGCACGATATCAAGATTTCATTTCCAATCCACATAATTTTCACCGTTGAATTTGTTTGCGTTAAGAATAGTTGAGAGAGGAGATAACAACATGATTACTAAAAAGAATAAATAAAGCGATGTAAATAAATGCTCAATTATTTAGGAAATTATGATACATGATGCAACTACTAAATATTTTAAAATTCATTAAAAATATTTCCTCCATGATGTTACGATAAAAAACAATACATTGTCTCATCGAGGGATAAAGTCCAAACTATGTCCTATCATATCGAGTCTCCTCCCGTTTGGTTAACGCTCAAATGTCTTCATATCTAACATAACCAATCACCAATGGTTTTGCTCACCTTGGCTCCATTGACTAGCCCCTATGGGACGATTCTAATGTGCTTTAGTCTAAGTTTTTTATCAACGCATTGACTCTTAAAGTTTGTTATGGACTAACAGTCCGTCTATAGGACGACCCTTCCCTACCACTCTCTTTAGAAGTCTTAGCTTCTGAAGCAACTCGATGAGTCAAAGTGACACGATTCCAAAGTTTCTCACATTCAAGTGAGGACCGCTCTCGGCGGTTTTAACCCTTCCTCGTGGCACAATCAAGTTTGTGTTGGAGATCTTCAGAACGTTTCAACGTAAACAACAATCCCACTTAATTTTAAAAAAAACAAATTTGGTTGTTTTTCAAAAAACATAACTTTAATTAATTTGAAATCATAACCATTATAAATTTTGCATTGTAATTAAATAATAATCATTATCAATTAATCTATAATGATGCATATACTTGCTACATTGCAATTTGATATTGGCATATCCCTAATCTATATGGCATGTTATATGATGATGCACGATTAAATTAAATCATACATTTAAATTAAACCTCCCTATTAGCTCATTTCTAATTACAACCCATAAAAGAATAATAAATAAATTATAAATTAATCTATGAGATAGGATCGATCGATTTAAGAATTAAAGAAATCATATTTGAACCACGAACGGTTCGGGGGCGGAATATCAAAATTTTTTCGATTTATTTTATTTAATCATACTAAATAATTTAAAACCAATTTGAGTTTGTTAATGCATATACGATATTAAAACGAATAGATTAAGGGAAAATGATTTTTTACCTTTACTCTGTATCGGAGAATTTTGGAACTAGTGGAACTCCCTCGAGTTTTCTTCAAGCTTTAAAATCAAAATCATGAACTTGATCTTCCACGAATGATTTTTGAATTAATCCACCAACAATCACCCATTAATTTCATAAATATATCTTTGAAGAATTTTTACATAGGAATTTGAGTGTGGGCTCTCAAAATGATTGAAGAAGAAAAATCAAATCTTTCCATCTTGAGATTAATTTCGGCGGCAATAGTAGTGAGAGGAGAAAACGTTATTCTCTTCCTTTTGTGTGTTAATAACAATAACTGTATGTTATCCTCATTATCTCTTTGCAATCAAATTGTTATTATATATTTATCAAATGGTAATTTTTTGTATTTACAAATATACACATATATTATAAAATTTTCAAAATTTTCGCTAACTAAATATTATTGCCAAAAATTACATGATCTCCTAGAGTTTTAGTTGTATCGAAATTCATCAATCCAATTGATAAATATAATTGATCATTATCAATTAATTAATTAATTTTATTTAACTAATTAACTAATAATTAGACAATAGTAAATAATTAATTCAATACAACAATTACACTTAAGTAACATCACTTATCACATATGAGTGTAGAAAATATGCATTGACACCAAAACACATTTTGATCCAACTTAGGTTATTTTTCTATTCTTGTTCTCTGAGCTATTTTTGAGATCGAATGGACCCACATGAACAAAGTTTATGATTCAAATATCTGACGAATTTATCTCCATAAATTATTGACCTATTTAATCTTGACATTGTACGACTCTACTATAGGTTCGATGTCGAATCAACTCTCGATTAATGCGCCCTACATTCTCTGTTGGTGTAAATAAACTCTATTTATTCTCGCGGTCCACAGAATATTTTAACATAATACTCATCGTGAATATCAGTAGCAAGAGTGAAATATAAAATTACCATTTTACCTCTCTTGTTTATTATTTCCTGAACTCATTTATTATTTGTGAATAAGAAAGACATTATAGTGAATTGTCTCGTACAATTCACAAGTCTTATTCAATGACTCATTTCATCATTACTTGGCCAAGTTAATTTATTCACACACCCATCAATAAAGCTTTAGGTGATGTTATTACTTTCGCAATCCAACCACGAATTTTTATATATGTGAATCACGCAGCTCGTACTTAATTAAATTGCAATCCCACTAGCCGAGGTATTGCCCGTCAATTTGAACTTACTCATTTGACATATCAAATATTGCAACTAATCAAGTCAAGTTACGTATTCACCTCAGGATTAAGGTAATTATGAAAATACGCTTAAGATGTAACAATTAGATTTAGAGCTAGGTAAACGGTTTTGGTCTCTAAACTATTTTGTTACCAGTCTATTCAATATGTTCATAACATGTCTAGGTTAACCATTTGAGTCTCAGCTATTATATCGCAAGACTGACATCCAACGGTTCAACCTAACAGTCGTAATCAGATTCGATTGTCCAATCGATCCTAAAACTATGAATATCATTCTGAACTATTTCAGAAGAGTTCGTCTGGAGAAGCTTCAGTCTTCACTCTTCTTTCACTGACAATAGTTCAAGGACTTTAATAATTTATAAACACGCTTTAATTTAAAATAAAACTTTCAATTTATTCATAAAAAATTCAGTAATACAAATATCTGAGAAATAACTAGAACGTTGCTCTAATATACCCCTATCCTTGTGTCCTTAGCCTAAAAATCTCCATTGACCTTATTGATTATCAACTAAGAGTCATTAAATACTCTCAAATGCGTTGCCTCTAAGTCCTTAGCTAGCTTTATACCTGCTAGCAAAGCTTCATACTCAGCTTCATTGTTCGATGTTCTGAATGTAAATCGTATCGCCCTTTCGATTATGGTCTCCTCTGGTGTTTTAAGTATTAGCTCGGCCCCAAATCCACGTGCGTTTGCTGAGCCATCCATGTAGAGTTCCCATTCCATGTATGAAGGCTCATTTCTTGTGCCTCTATCTATCTGCACTATTTCATGACATCTTCTATACGGTTTGACCCTTCATCCTCTAATTTCTTTCCTTCTTCCCTAACTAAGACATAGCTGACCGCATTCTCTGATACGGTGAGGTATAGATATAATGTTTCCACTTCCTTAGGTGTAAACAGAAGAGGTGTGGACATCAGATACTTTTTTAGGTCAGAAAATACCTCCTCGCAGTTCTCATCCCAACCAAAATTCTTGTTATTTCTAAGAATGTTGAAGAAGGCAAACACTTGTCTAAGGACCTTGATATGAATCTACCAAGGGTAACCAACCTGCCGTTTAGTTTTTACACCTTCTTGATCGTCTTGGGTGCGACCATCTCTTGTATTAAGTTGTTTTGATTAGGGTTTGCCTCGATCCCTCGGCTTGTGACTAGATGCCCTAATAACCTCCCTGATGACACGTTAAAAGAACATTTTGATGGATTAAGTTTCATATAATATTTATTAAGTTCTTTGAATGCATGCCTAAGGTCTGATACATGGTCTTGCACTTGGATTGACTTTACCATCATATCAATGATGTATACTTCCATCCTCTTCCCAAGTTACTCTTGGAACATCTTGTTGATGAAACACTGATAGGTGGCTTCGGTGTTCTTCAGTCTGAACAGCGTAACATTGTAGCAATAATTCCCTATCTCGTTCACAAATGATGTATTCTCTTGGTCTAAGGGTTACATGAGTATCTGATTATTCCCGGAGAAGGCATCCATGAGACTAAGCATCTTGTGTCCCGCTGTTGCATCCATCGATTGATTTATTATTGGAAGAGGGAAGCTGTCCTTCGAGCATGCTTTGTTCAGGTTGATGAAGTCTATACAGACCCTCCACTCTCCATTATTTTTCTTTACCACTACCACATTGGCCAGCCAGTTAGGGTAGTGAACTTCTCTGATAAATCCTGCATCTAACAACCTTTGTACTTCTTCATTGATAACTTCATTTCTATCTTAGGCGAGCTTTCTCATCTTTTTTCTGATTGGTTTGTGGGCTAGGTCAACCTCTCACTTGTGCTAGATCATAGATGGGTCAATCCCGAGCATGTCTAAAATACTCCAGGCGAAAGTTTGTCAAAATTCCCTTAGAAAAGTGATAAGTTTATTTCTCAATGGATTTCTTAGGTCCTAGCATATGCTAACGACCCTCTTGAGGTCTTAAGGATGGATCGAGACCTCCACTGTGTCTTCAATGGGTGATGGATCCAAGGATTGATCTCGTCCCTGTAGTTGCTATTGTTCCACCTTCTGCTTGAAGTTGGTGAGGTAACAACTCCTAGCCACCGCTTGATCCCCACGTATTTCCATGCCTCCTGGTATTGGGAATTTGATCTTTTGATGGAAGGACGAGGGGATTGTCTTCATCGAGTGTACCCACGGTCTGCCTACAATCACATTGTGGACTAACTCTTCATCAACTACCAAGAACTCTGTCATCAGATTGACAAGTTTCGCTTTCACGGGTAGGAATACACACCATGTTGCTCTAGTGACTGAACCGTTAAAATCCCACAAGCTCTCCAGGTCACATATGGCAGTATGTGACTCATCTATTCCCATCTTCTTGAGGACCGAAAGGAAGACTATATCAGCTGAGCTTCCTGGTCCACAATATTCGCTTGACTAGGCAATTTACCATATCCAAGGAGATCACCAGTCATCGTGTGGGTAATGTATGCCGACCATATCCGCGTCTGTGAACTCTATCTTCATATTATGCTCATCCTTTTTTGAACTGAAAGTACTGGGAGATGGGAAACTCTCAAGTGCCCTTTCCTTGCCGAGGTACTTACTCCTCCACTTGACTTTCCCTCATGGATTACATGCATGACTCGTCTCTTCGAACTCTCATCTCGAGGTCTATCCTCAGCTTTTTCCCTATGCCTTTTGTTGGCTTACTCCAATAGATATTGTTTCAAGAAGCCACAATTTATCAAAGACTCAGACCTCGAGTTTAGGCTTCCAACAATCATCCATTGTTTGTCTGTAATCTCTATGTTGGTAATCACAGTATTGGTTATGGTTCCTCCTTTTACCCACCTTCATTTTCAACTATGGAGATTGAGGGAGGAGATCTCTTACCATCGATCTGTTGTACTAGTTCCTTCAAGCTCAAGATCATGGGCGGAAGGTTGATCTCTGGGATTACTCTCAGTCCTAACCTGTCTACGACACTAACCCTTTCTCACGAGCGCTTCCTATCGCTCATTCAGTCTGATTTTCCCCTTCGATCCTTATCTTCTCTTATGACTCGAAGGGAGCTCTCCTGTGTGCCCTTTTTTTATTTGACATCTCCTCATCTAGGATGACGAATTCGTTGGGCTTATTGAGACATTCTGATAGGGTCCTAGGTCTCTTGCATTGCAAGTACTTTTACATGTTTGTGCCTTCCATCAGACCATTTTTGAAAGCAGCCTCGACTACTACATCATCGCATTTGATGATTCAAATCTTTTAACTGTTGAACCTTTGGATATATTCCCTTAACGACTCATCCTTCTTCTAGACTACAATGAAGAGGACATGTGCCTCCTTAATCATCCTCTTGTTGCTCTCAAATTTTTCAATAAAGAGGGTCGCTAAGTGAGAAAATGAGTATATGGATCGAGATTCTAGGCTTTCAAACCATGTGATGGCGGCTCCCTTCAGACCCGATGCAAATTATAGACATAACATGCCTTCTAATTTATCCTCTAGAATGATTGCTCCCAACATCACCTGTTTATAGAGTAAAACATGATCAATAGGATCAGAGGTTCCATCATACATCTCAAATTTCGGGGGTGGTGAACCTCTTCGGTGGTATCATTGATGTGATTCCGACCATAAAGGGTGACGGCATCAGACATCTTACTGTTGGAAATGATATATTACATTACAAAATTAAATGAAAATAACGGTAATACTAAACTTATGTAAATACATTAACTAAGACAAGTACATAAACTAATTACGGAAAGCATTGTAAAAATGAGTAATACAAAATGTAAATAAATTATTTACCAATTTTAAAACAATATGGACAAAATAACGGAAGAAATCAAACTGAGTCATGTTTTCACAGTTTCCTTAAAACAGTTACGCCCACTCACTTTTGGTACTAAGGTTGATCACATCATATATTTCTTAAGATAAAACGGTTGGAGGCAGCTGAAGAGTACCCGACTTCACCACTTTAATTGAACTGGCTTGCCAGAATTCTACCACCAGAATAATGATGCGAAACCAAGACTTGGACCAGAAAACCAAACCGCGGACGAAATAAAAATTAAATTGAACTACACCAAGATAAAACCGAACCAAAAACCGAACAATGGAAACTTGAAGAAAAACTAGCAAAAAATATAGAGACAAATAATTGAGAGAAAAAGAGAGCTAATTGCTTCTTTGGTTTGAAAAATGAGGAGGGGGAGACCTCTTTTTGTACTACTCATGGGGGGAGCCCATTTAAGCCATTAAAGGACCACTTAACCCAAAAACATTTTTTTCTCTTAATTTGAAAAATTAAAATTTTTTGACCTTAATTTACAAAGAATATTTCATATTCTATGACCTTTGGGCTTCCTATGAGAAAGAAAAAAAATGTAGAGTAAAACACAACCAATGGCCCTATATAAGGGTGGCCCAAATAGAGAGTCTCTAGGCTTATCAAGTTTTTACCCTTGATATAAATATCTCTCTATATATATACCGCTCCAACCTTTTGTCCATTTTCAATGTGAGATTTCTATAATTCTAACCAATTTTCCATTCTCATTAATCCCACAGACAATTTTGGCAAATTAATAGTAAATTTTGGTGTACTCGTGGAGGAGAACTCAAATCTCTGAAGAACTTACACTTTTACATAGTGGGTCCCACCTAAAAATTTACCCAAAATCGGTCGACAGAAATGGTGTAAAAACACCCAATTTTCAACAATTCCCTACATGAATGAAAATTGACAACCAACGACATGACAAATATGGTGATAGAATTCTACCTTCCAAAACCTGTATAGGATGGGTAGGTTTTACCCTTTGAACCTTCCCTTGTGTAAGTAAGTTTACTTTACTAGCTGACCAATAGACACGATGTCTTCGAACTATTCGGTCTTTTGTGTAAACAATGACATACTACATACATGGTCATCCCTAACATAGTCCAGTTCTCATGATTATGTTCGTTTTGATCATGAACATCCTCTTGATTCTTCAAGAGTTTCTAAAGAAATGTGCCCTTACAATTCCTATAGAAGATGCTACACTTCACTATCACATAGGTGATCTTTTAATTTAAGAGAAAACTCGTATTACTCCACTCGGATCTCACAATTTCTGACGTATAAGAATCATTAAAAGCTCAACATAACGAAATCTCCAACGGGTATTGCTATTCTCATCATATGAATGGATAAAAGGAAATCCTCATAGTAATCCAACTAAGCTTATACAATTAGGATGTCTCTTTGAACCTAGATCTTGAGATCTCTAGTCAACTAAATTGAGTTTCCTTTGTATCAACTAATTTTTACATGGGCTTTAGTCTCATTCCAATCGATGACTTTTCAAATAAATATCGATTTAACTATTTGGTTAACAGATCTATAATGTTATCATTTGATTTCACGTAGTCAATAATAATAACCCATGTCAAGAGTAGTTATTTAATGGTATTATGTCTATGACGAATGTGTCTAGACTTACCATTATACGTATTATTTTGTGCCATTCTAGTAGCACTTTAACTATCACAGTGTATGCAGATTGGTGGCACAAGATTTGTCCATCTAGGAATATCCTCTAGGAAGTGGTGTAGCCACCTAACCTCCTCCCCACATTTGTTCAAAGCTATAAGCTCAGATTCCATAATGGATCTAACTATAATAGTTTGTTTTGAGAATTTCTAAGCTACGATAACTCCTCCTAGTGTGAAAATATACCCACTAGTAGACTTCATATATTTCTTACCAGATATCCAATTTGTATCAGTATATCCTTCTAGGTCCGCTAGATATCTTGAATAGTGTAGTCCATAATTCTGAGTATATCATAAGTATCTTAGTACTCTTACAATTACTTTTCAATGTTCATTTCCACAATTACTCGTGAATATACTTAGTTTACTCACTATATAGGTTATATCAGGTCTTGTACAACTCATCAAGTACATTAGACTATCTATCACTCTAGAGTACTCTACTTGAAATATACTCTCAACTTTCTTCTTGGACAAATGTACAGTTGCATCCATCGATATTTTTTATTTGCTAGTGTTATCTTTGCTAAATTTTCTGAAAATAGAATCTACATAATGAGACTGACTTAAAATAAGTTCATCTAATGTTCTTTTGATTTTTATTCCCAACATAACATCAGCAAGTCTCATGTCCTTCATATCAAATCTAGATTTTAACATATCTTTCGTAGATTTGATCATTTTATCATTACTCCCAACGATAAACATGCCATTAATATACAAACACATAATGACATATCCATTTTCTGTATCTTTAACATAGATACATTTATCACATTCATTAATTTGGAATCCAATTGACATCATGCGATCGTCGAATTTCTCATGTCATTGTTTTGGAACTTATTTCAAGCTATACAATGATTTGACTAATTTATATATTTTCGTTCCTTGTTCAGGAGTGAAAAACCCTTCTGGTTGTTTCATGTAGATTTCCTCCTCTAAATCTCTATTTAGAAAGGTTGTTTTCACATCCATATTATGTACTTCAAGATTTTTCAAAGATGCGATTGTCAGTATCATCCTAATGGAGTTTATTCTCGACACCGGAGAATATGTATCAAAATAATCAAGACCTTCCTTCTGTCTATAGCCTTTAATTATAAGTTTTACCTTGTATTTATCAATTGAGCCATCAACTTTCATTTTCCGTTTGAAAATCCACTTGGAACCTAAAGGTTTACAACCACGTGGAAGATCCACTAATTCCCAAGTATGATTTTACAAAATGAAATCAATTTCACTTTTAATGGCCTTTTTCCAAAAAGGACCTTCATTGGAGTTTACAGCTTCATTGAAAGTTCTTGGTTCGCTATTAATCATGTAGGTTAGAATATCAAGACCAAAAGACTATTATGTCCTAGCTCTTTTACTCTTTCTATGTTCTACCTCGACTTCTTCATCTTGGTCCTAGCTATCTTCTTCATCAATAGTCTCAAGTAGTTTTTTTGAAGAGCTTGACTCTTCCTTATATTTGTAAAGAAATACATGTTCAAAGAATGATGCATTTCTAGACTCCATTATCGTGTTCTTGTGAATCTCAGGATTGCTAGATTCGTACATAAGGAACTGATACGCACTACTGTTATTTGCATAACCAATGAAAATGCAATCGACAGTTTTTTGTCCTATCTTCATCTTTTTGCGTGTTGTACCATCAATTTAGTGAGTCATCTCCACATCCGTAAGAATTTGTATGATGGTTTTCTACCCCTTGATAACTCATATGAGGTCTTATTTCGGGTATCTTATTTAAAAGATAGTTAGCCGCCAAAATGACTTCTCCCCACATGTTTTGAGGTAATCCAAAATTGATCAACAATGCATTCATCATTTATTTCAAGGTACGATTTTTACGCTCAGCAATACCATTGGACTGAGGTGAATAAGGTGCTGTGGTTTCATATATAACCCCATGTTGAGCACAAATCTCAACAAACGGTGATTCATACTCATCACCTCGATCACTTCTTAGTACCCTAATTTTCTTATCAGTTGATTCTCAGCTTCATGTTTATAGAGAATTAATGTCTCTATAGCTTCATCCTTGCTCTTTAGCAAATATACATAATGTTATTTTGTGCTACCAACAAGAGTAATAAAATACTTATTACCACATCTTATTTGTACAAACTTTAAATCACATATATCACTGTGAATTAAATCAAGTGGTTTGATGTTTCTTTTAATACTTTGGAATGATGACCTTATTAATTTTGCCTCGATACAAGTTTCAGACTTGAAAGTGGATTCAATATGAAATGTTGGTATATGATTCAAGTTTTTTAATTTATGCAAAGTATCATAATTAACATGACTCAAGCAAGTAAGCATAAAACTAGCTTTATTAATATTGGGTTTGATCAAAGTCATTACATTGAATTTAAACATTCCATCATTCATATAACCCTTACCAACATGCATTCCGCTCTTCGAAAAAATAATTTTGTTTGACTCAAATACCATACGGAATCCATGGTTATTCAACAATGAACCAGACACAAGGTTTTTCTGGATTTCAGGTACATACAGGACAATGCTCAGAGTCAATTCCTTCCCAGAAGTCATTTTTAAAATCACTTTTTCTTGGCCTTTAATCTCATAGGTGGTCGAGTTTCCCAAGAACAGCTTCTTTCAATGCTCGATAGCTTCGAAGGTATAGAACATCCCACGGTCAGAACACACATGACAAGTAACTCTAGTGTCAATCCAACATTTCTTTGGATTTGATCCACCGTGTAGAACTCAGAGACCACTGCTGAGAGGTTGATATCAGAAACATCTTGGGCAATGTTCGCAATCACATTATCCTCCTTGTTTCTTTTAGGCAATCTACAGTCACAAGATTTGTGACCCAAGTTGTTACAATTGTAGCATTTTCTTTGGAACTTTCGTTTCTTAAAAGCCCCTCTTTTAGGTCTCAGCATGTTTGGACCATTTCCTTTATTGTTGGCTTTCTTGGTTTGAAACTTTGACCATGCTCCACAATGTTAGCATTTGCTACAGTAATAGGATTTGGCCTTCTTCTTTTGGTTACCCTATTATCTTCTTCGATTCGAAGTCAAATAGTAAGATTCTCGATACTCATTTTCTTTCGTTTGTGCTTGAGCTAATTTTTGGAATCCTTCCACGTAGGATGCAATTTCTCGATCATACAAGCCACTTGAAATGATTCACTCATCAAATCTCTTGTTGGATAATTTATAATTCTCACACTTGATTTATAATTTTTGGAATCACTATTTTGGAATCCCTCATTTTAAACTCCAGAAAGCAGGTCACGGTAAATTTCTTTGCGCCTGCATCCTCAGTCTTATACTTTCGTTCAATAGATTTTCATAGCTCCTTTGCTGTTTTCTTATTAGAATAAATATTATATAAGGAATTAGAAAAATCATTCATTATGTAGTTTCTACATAATAATCAGAATGTTTCCAAGTATCAATACCACTGATCACTTGACAATCCTACTCATCATCATTGAGCTTATGAACTTCTTTAGTCAGGCACTTTGCCAGATTCAGCATGGTCAGGTAAAAGAGCACTTTTGTTGCCACCATTTGAAATTCAGACCATTAAACTTCTCAGATTTCTCTAATGAGAAATAGACATACGTATCGGTGCCATACATGCCACATAGGTCACAACAAATTTCTGCACACCCAAGTTTGACATTCGAGCCCCGATAATAGGGTTCTACATTTCGCTTTCATAAGCATGGTTCTTAGTTGTTATATTTCTTTATCTGAAATATAAACAAGAAGTGTGTTAACACATTAAAAATTATGCTATTTTCTCGAAGAAGCAAACATGTTAATTTTCCAAAACAAACCAAATAACACTTTTACTGATAACCGCCAAGACAAACTGGTGGGGTTCTAAGATCCAATCCAGGACCAAACCTTTCGGTAGTATTTAGTTCCTAGGTGATTGGAGAGAAAAGTCCTCTTATATTCCAATTTCTGAGATAGAACTTCTCTGTATAGTTACTTATAGTTTCAAAATTTTGGAGAATATTAAAAATAAAAAATCTTAAGCTGAAAAACCCAAATCAATTTTCCAAAATCAATTTGACAAAATTTGAAAACAATTAATATCCAAAAAATAATACTATAACGCAATAATTTGAATAGAAATAAATGTTTTAAGATTTTTAAAAATAATGTATTGCATTATAAGATTAAATGGAAATAACGATAATACTACAATTCTTTAAATACATTAATTAAGAAAGGTAAATATTTTAACTACAGAAAGTAATGTATATACTAATTAAGAAAGGTAAATAATATAATTACAGAAAGTAATGTAATGTAATACTTACGGAGTGTAAACGTTATACTTACAAAATGTAAATAAATATTTTACCAATGCTAAAACAATATGGACAAAGTAACTGAAGAAATCAAACCAAGCCTTATTTTCACAGTTTTCTTAAAATAGTTACGCCCCCTCACTTGTCGTAGTAAGATTGATAATGATGTCTGTTTCTCATGATAAAATGGTTGGAGACAACTGAAGAGCACCTGGTTTCTCCACCTTAATCGAACTGACTTGCCAGAATTCTACCACCAGAATAATGACGCAAAACCAAGACTTTGGACTGGAAAATCAAACCGTCAATGGAACTGGAAATAAACCAAACATTTAACCCAAAAAAATATTTGTTCTCTTAATTTGCAAAATAAAAAACATTTTGGGCCTTAATTTATAAAGAATATTCTATATTCTATGATCTTTGGGCTTATTATGAGAATGAAAATAAATCTGGAGCAAAAGACAGCCCATGGCCCTATATAGGGGTTGCCCATATGGAGAGAGTCTTTAGGCTTATCAAGTTATCATCATTGATACAAGCATCTCTATATATACTACTTCAACATTTTCTCCCTTTTCAATGTAGGGTTTTTATAATGTCCACTTATTTTTCCATTCTTATTTAGCTCACCTTTTGGGATAAATTTCATTCATCCCAAAGCCAATTTTGACAAATTATAAGTTGATTTCGATGTACTCGCGGAGGAGAACTCAAATCTCTGAGGACTTTACACTTTTACGTAAAAACACATAGTTTACAACACTTACTACAGCGACTGACGCTCCACTCTTCATTTTATCCTAAGTATCTAAGTGTCTAACCTTTATATGTATATCTTTGATCTGCTCACCCATCTCATCCTTCTGATGGTCCGTGTCCCGAGTATACTCATGTTCCTCATCACGTTGCCTAGACCTTTGGCTCTTGACTTCATCATGAATCATTTTGGTCTGACGTGAATGACACGAGTGGTGTCGTAAGTATTGAGAGTATGAACCCTTAGCCATTAGGTGACTTCAACCATGGATGATCCCTCGGTCATCTTGGTGACCTCGACCATGGATGATCCCTCGGCCATCATGGTGACCTCGACTATCAAGGTGGCCTTGGACCTTATAGAGTTGGTCCATCGTACAGAGCACTTGGGCTGGTATTTTATGGGCCTTTTATTATAAGATGAGTATTGGGCCTTACCTAAAATTCTTATTCAAAGTGGGCCCCGACCTGGGTATTTTTTATCCCCCATAGGAATGAGGATACCTTATATAATGAGTTTCAATAATTGAGAATGTTAATTTTGAAGAAATGGTACCATCCCTTAACTCTGGGGTTTTAAGGCTGACCTAAGGCATGTTCTTACTCCCTCAGTAGACGCATTATGCCAATTGATTCTTGTGATAGCTAACTCTTTTAAGATGGCATTCAATTTTTCCTGTATGATCTCCATGGCTACAACGGAATATTCATCATCAAAGTTAGGTAAATCATACATAGAGTTGATTGCTTCAATAGTAAAGGGAACGAGGGTATCTCTTACCGTGATAGCTGTTTGCTCATGCTTAAGTAGATTGGCATGGAATTCTCTTACCGGAAGGACAACAACGCTCTCAGAATAGGCATAAAATCTTCTTTAGTTCCTCTATATAATGATGGCCGTTATATCTTTAGAAAGCTTGATTGAGGGGATGAGCTCTATCAGAAATCATTTCTCTTCATGGAATTTTTTAACACGGATTTGTTCCTCGTACCTCTTCGTTGCTTCTTCATTCACAAATTTCTCAGTGATTACGTACTTCTTTAGGAGTCCCTTTTTCTTCATCTCTATTTTTTTATGAAATGGAAGAAGGGCTTCTGAGGAATGGGTTTCAAAGTGAAATAGAAGGCTTCGAGGAGAAAGAATAAGATGGAAGGCTTTTGGTTTGCGAAGGGGTTGCGTGTTGAGAAAGGCTTGGGGCTTTGGAATTTAAAGCCTACACAACTCCTCCCTAACTTTGCGGTGGCAAATTCCATCACTCATTTAGCTCAAAATATTTGAAATGAGGATTCTTCGCTGGTGGGAATTCAAAATTTTGGGGGAATATTCTTGTGATTTGTTTTTTAAGTGCAAATATCTTCAAGATATTTTTGTTGCTCTGGCATTGTCATGCTGTAGCCTTCCCTTTTTAGCAATGTAGCAATGAATTCCCATCCTACCTAATCTGTGTACAAATATTGTCCTTTCAGTGGGGTCCACACTTGTACCTTCATGTGATAACAAATCACGCAAAATCCTTAATTAGGTGTGATATTAAAATTAAATGAGGATATTTTTTTTGTTAAAAGGGTAAATATATTAACCAAAAGTATTACACAAATACAAACAACATAACTCATGAAATAGAAAAACACAATGAGAAAAGAACAGGCCAGGGAGGACAAACCCATACCCTAACATTAAACTAGCCAGCGATCAAGAAGAGAATCCTCACAATCGAGGCTTTTTTCCCTGTTTAGGAACCAGAGCCTTTCCTACAACATCCTGGAAATCTTTCTAGAAATAACAAAAGAATCAACAAACTTCCCAACAAAAACCTTCGTATTCCTCTCTATCCAAATGCAATTAATAAAAGTAGAAAGAAGAAGCTTACTAATCATAGTATAGGCTGTCAATTTACAATCATTAAGTAAGAAATCAATAAGAGAGGAGTCTCCGAATTGGGAGGGACTGGTATCACACCTGGATAACAATGGGATCAAAATTTGTTGAGTGGTGGAACCCTCAAAGAAAAGGTGTTGCATAGATTCATAACCCGTTGGGCAAAAAACACAAGCAGTCTTAGAAGAGGAACACCATTTATGAACATGATCCACCAAAGAAAGCTAACCAAATGAGGATATTTTTTCAACAAGGAATATTCATTATTATTGAGAGGATTAAGGATAGAAGTTATAAAGTGAGATATTCTAGCCTTATCTATACAAAATCAATTAAAACTCGAAATTAAACTAAAATGTAAATGAATTAAAGACAATCTCTCTGGGTTGCCTCCCATAAGTGCTTAGTTTTATGTCCTCAGCCTAACTTGGGCTTCTCTTTCACGGATCCTTGAGTTGGGCTGAGGTCTTCATCCTACCTACCTAACTACCCCAATATTATTTTATCCTTTGTCCATTAACCTTGAACTATCTTCTAGTCTTTTCATCAAGCAAGTCTACAAATCCATATGGGTACACTTTGACCGATTTAAATGGGCCAGACCACATTGATTTCAACTTCTCAGGAAATAGCTTGAGCCTGTAGTTAAATAATAAGACTTGGGCTCCTGGTTCTAGCCCACGAGCCATAATTCATTTATCAGGCCACTTTTTGGTCTTTTCTTTATAAAGCCTGCACTTTCGTATGAAAATAACCTAAATTCATCGAGCTCATTCAACTGTAAGACTCTATTTTCTCTAGCAACTTGCAAATCCATGTTCAACTTCTAAACAACCCAAAGGGCTTTATGCTGGAGCTCCAACGACAAGTGACAAGCTTTGTCAAAGACTAGCATGTATGGAGATATTCCCAAATGAGTCTTGAATGATGTTCTATAGGTCCATAATGCTTCATCAAGCCTGAGAGACCAATCTTTCCTATTTGGGTTGACCACCTTTTCTAGTATTCTCTTGATTTCTCTACTTGACAACTCGACTTGCCCACTAGTCTGGGGATGATAAGCTGTAGCAACTTTGTGCTTCACTCATTTGGCCAAAATTCCTTCAAAAAGCCTATTGCAAAAATGTGTTCCTTCATCACTGATAATAGCTCTGAAAGTTCCAAACCTTGTAAAAATATTATTCTAAAAGGATTTGACTATTACTTTTGCATCATTTGTTGGTAAGGCAGAAGCTTCTACCCACTTAGACACATAGTCTATTGCCACAAGGATGTGGAGATTTCTAAATGAAGGTGAAAATGGTCCCATGAAATCTATCCCCCATGCATAAAAAATTTCAACCTCTAAAATGCTGTTAAGGGGCATCTCACTACAACAAATGTGTGCTTTAATAGCACAGTACAACCACATTCTTTATCAAAATGCTAAGAGAGGTAATCAATTTTCGGGGAAGCTAGTGCGGGGATACAAAATTATAACCCTGCCTAAAATTACTCTCTCTCTCTTTCAACCTCTCTTTAATGTCAAACAGGGATCTTAGGGCTAAAGAATCAGCTCACTCTTTTGTCTTTCTCTCAAGAAGTTCTCTCTGGTGAAGCTTTCTCTGGGTATCTCTCACGCATCGCCTCTTAAACCCTCACAAACTCTACGATGAAGTTCACAAACAACCCTCTCAGTGATGAAGCTCACATAATGTTTCCTCGCTAGGAAAAACTCTCTCACAGATAATTCTTACATGTCTGTCACCGATTTCTCACAGCTCTCTATTTGAGCTCTCTCCCGTAGCTTCCTCTCAAACTTTGATTCCCTAGCTTCTCTTCATTTTGGCTAAATCCCTAATTCTTTGTTATGCTTTAAATTTCCTATGATGGGCTTTTCGATTTAATGTGTTTTTGTTGTGATTTGTTATCCCATAGCTTCCTCTCAAACTTTGATTCCCCAATTTCTCTTCATTTTGGGTAAATCCTTGATTCTCTGCCATGCTTTAATTTCCTGTGATGGGGTTTTCGATTTAATTTATTTTCGTTGAGTTCTGTTATGAAATGAAACACAAAAAGAGAAAAAGAAATATATGTGATTTTTGGGTTTAGATTGATCGAAGGACTCTCAATGATTTAGAGCAAATGAACTAGATCTTTGACTGGGAACCAAGAATCTATCTCTGATCTTTTCCACGGGTACATATTTTTACTCTCTAATTTTGTGCCCGCTCATTTTGAGTTTTCATTTTCTTCATTTCGTTTCTTCTATGAAGTCTCTTATCATTTTGCACTGCTTGTCATTTTCTATGGTTCATTATAATGCTCGTTCACTTTATCAATGTCCATGGATAGCCAAATAATTCAGAAGGTTTTAGTTATAGCAGTAGAAGCTGCACATGCAACATTGTGTTTGTTTGCTTACAGGATTTCTTGAGACTTGCGAGAATATATTAAATGGAAATGGGAACGCTGTCATTCATTTTGAAGTAACTAGGATCTAATATATCGAATGTACAAGTTATTATTTATTAAGCCTAGTAGGGTTGTGAGGACAATTTATTATACTTGCTTGAGCTACCAAAAATGAAGAGTATAAGCTTTGAGTTGTATTTCTGTTGCTGCATCATATGACTAAAATGATTTATCCTTTGAAAATTTCTAATTGGAAATCAATCAACTTGTAGGGTACATGTGTACATTGAATTGTTGGTGAGGCACTTAATATTTTTAGAGATTATGTTTTGAGGTGATATTAGTTAATCGAGTATTATTAGTATTAAAAAGTTCCATAGATGTTGCACTCGTGTAAAATTGGATTTGTCTTGAAGGTTTTTTTATTGCATTTTGTCACATTTAATTACTGTGATTCAATAGTTGATCACCATTGCAAAGTAATAATAATACTGACATTTTCTGTCACGTGAACCACTTTTATCTGTTTAAATTATTGTTTAATTTGTCAGAAGACAACAACCATAATAGATTATGGAAATTAGGATAATGTTCTTTGCACGTGAAGTTATATGTAGAGGTAGTACGACTGATAATTAAGTTTGTACTTTCCTCTTGTAAAATTATTTGTTGTTCTAACCGCAGTTCTTGTGAAGTTTGAAATCTTTGTGGCAACCTTGAATGAAATTATTGTTTTATTAAAGCACTATTGCTTGCCTATTAATTCATCGCTCTTGCACTCAAGCACAAAGTAGTGTATGGAGAATAATATATTAACATGATGTTTTCCCCCATTGTTTCCTTGATTAAAGGAGCTCGTGGTATTAAGCAAAGCCGCGCAATTGACCTTTACTTAGAATGTTCTATATGTATCAATCTATAATGCATATCACTTCAATAGGTTCGAAAGGTAAACTTCTTATGATACATTCGATTTAATTCTTTTTCTAACATTGTGTTTTTTTAAGGAGAACAATGGTTATCTTCCATTGATTTTAGTCATATTTGATAGGAAAAGAGTGCGGCTCAGGAGAGAGATGCTTCTTTATGGAGCTTTATCTGTTTTATCCCTTTCTTCATTGGGCTTCTGCTCATTGGCAACATAAAATGTGAGTATCAATAGCTTCCCTATCTTTGATCCAAATTGTCATACGTTTTGTATTAATACCTAATTGTTGGTGGAGTTTGCATTAGCAGGAATTTTTTATACCATATGAAATAGATATTACTAACTGATGTAAGTAATTTTAGGTGGACTTTAAATAACATGTATAGTTTCTCTACCCATTGGTTTAGAAAATAGCGGTTCTCTTGTTGTTTGTGTTGGTACTTTTGAACTATAATAGTTCTCCTATTTATCATTTTCCTAGCATGTTTTAGTTCATTTTCCTGGCATGTTTTAGTTCACAAATCCTGGCATGTTTTAGTACATGAGTATGGTGCTTTGAACTTGTTTAGTTTCATCCATTTTCTCAAACCCTAACTTTGACTTATACACATAGAAGCACATTTTCCTGGCTTTTATTATTTCTGTTATTTTGAAGATATGAAACATCACTACATAAGAGGATAGCAATTTTCTGTTCTTCTTTTTGTTATTTGTTTTCCCCTATTTTTTGTTGGGATTAGTCAGTGTTGTTAACTGGATTGCAACTGAGATCCCTCAAACAATCATCAATTACCAGAAAAATCCACATGAGGCCTATCTATTACTTTTCTATGACATGGATATTGTGATACTATTTTTTTTCTTTGGCTTTTCTTTTGGGTTTATCAAGTATATGTCTCACATTCACACCTAAACAAGTTGGCTAGCTTGTTGTTAATGGTTGGATAAAAAACTCAAACTAACATCGTATATTGTTTTGTCTAGTCTTATTCTCTTCACATATGTTTTGTTCAAGTATAGGATCTACGGTTAAAAGAAATTTACAAGGAGGATTAATTTCTCATAGAATGATATTCAAAAGTATTAACTTTACATTATCCTTTAGCTTGTCTGTTAGGGTAGTAATGGAATCTATTTTTCCATTGTTTGAGCATCAATGTGGAATGGTCCAAAAGTTTTGTATGCCACTTCCTTTCATCGATTTTAGTTTTGATTTATAATAATTGCAATTAATGTTGGTGGAACGTGATTTTGAAGGTTCGTGTATATATTTAAAATGAAATCATGTCCCTTTAAAATTGCAAAGGCTATTTTTTGCTGCAGCAATGTTGACTGATGGCCAAAACATTCTTTACATGTTTACCCAGTTGGGTTGTACTTTTCTCTCTGCCAATTGATCTCTTGCTGTTACCTTTTATGTTTTAGATCTTTACTTAAGAGTGTTCAAACCTTGAGATTTGTTATCATGGTTTTTATACATCTTTGGTGGCAAGTATCAAATAATGTTTTTGTTAGTTTAAAATTCTATATGGGTTCTATATCCCTTGTGACTGGGACTTTGGTTGTTATTAGCTCTTTAATAGTCTCTAAATTTGAGTGTCTTCATTGTGAATGCTCATACTCGAAATTAAAGTTCTTGTTTCTTTTACATGGATGTACATATATTAGAAATTCATTGGGAGGTCAGCTAGCTTAATCATTCTTTATATTGACCGCCTGAAGATTGCATTATGGACGCATTCTCCACCTAAATTGCTAAAGCTAAAGAGATCTTTTCAAGTAAGTCATATGTTGCTCCTATAGCTAACGACACAACGATTCCTGAAACTTCACCGATGTAGTTACTCCTGCCACCACATCCATCTTTAATGCCTGGAGGACAGCCACATCCCCTCCCCCTATGGCTAATGGCCCTAGATTTACATAACTTAAGTGGTCTGGTTGTAAGATTTGTTTAGATGTAGACTTATACTATGATTTAATATTTTCGTTAGGATATATTACTTGTGTTTACTCTATGTAAAAATCAATATGTAATTATCATTTTGAGATATGATTACTAGTGAAATTGTATGTAATAATTTTGAGTAATTAAATAAAATGATGTGACTTTATTATTTTCTGATATTGTCAAAAGTTATTTTTTTTATATTTGTACAATTGTAAAAATAAGTAACGAAAAAGATTATCAAAGATATTTCATAGCATTAACAAAAAACATAACACGTCTCGCAACATTTATAGCATGAAAAGAATGCTATCAAAGATCTTTTACAGCTTTTCAAAAATGATATGAAAGAGATACAATTGCGTTAAAAAATGCTGTAAAAAAATCATCACAACATTTAAAAAACACTATGGTAGGGCTACCATAGCGTGTAAAAAATGCTATAGTAGGGCTACCATAACGTTTAAAAAATGCTATGGTAGAGCAACCATAGCGTTTAAAAACTGCTATGGCAGGGATACCATAGTGTTTAAAACCGCTATTGTAGGGATAATATAACGTTTAAAAATAGCTATGGTGGGGATACCACAACGTTTAAAAAATGCCATAAAAAGGTTCTATAGTGTTTAAAAAAAATGCTATCGTAGGTTTAGACTTTATAACGTTGGTAAAGATCGCATTTCGAGAAATGCTAAAAAATGCTACGATAGTATTTTTTTTGCCACTATGGTAGCATTTTTTTGTTGTAGTGTCTCTTGCCTCTATGATATGTTCCCAGTCCTTTGACATCTATTATAGAATTTTGCCTGAGCATCCTTAAAAATTGAAGGCCAATAGTAACCAGACTTAAGCATCTTAGATGTTGTTCTTAAGCCTATAAAATGCCCTCCATAGGGAGAAGAGTTGCATTGCTGCAATATGTTCTTGATTTCCTCTTCAAGAACACATCTCCTAAAGATTTGGTCATGTCCTTACTTGTAGAGATAAGAGTCATCTCAGTAGTAAGTCTTGACTTGTTGGAAAAAATAATTTCATTTGCTGTGAGTTGAGATCATGAGGTAACACTCCACTTGCTAGTTAATTCACTATATCTGCAAACCAAGGAGCTTCCAATTATGAAATTGCCAAGAGTTGACCATCTGGAAAAGTTTCTGTAATGGCCAAGTCTACTGTAGCATCTTTTCTAGTCTCTAACCTGACAAATGGTCTGCCATTTGGTTCTCTAAACCTTTTTATGTCCTTGATTTCAAGGTCAAATTCTTGGAGCAATAAGATCCACCTGATTAGCCTAGGATTTACATCCTTCTTTAAAATCAAGTACTTAATAGTTGAATGGTCAGTGAACACAATAACTTTGGTGCCAATAAGATAAGCTCTAAATTTATCAAAGGCAAACACAAAAACTAATAACTTATTTTTTGTGGTAGTGTAATTCAACTGTGTATCTGTAAGCCTACTAGCATAGTAAATTGAATGAAAATTTTTACCTTTTCCATGCCCCAAGATAGCTCCCACTACATAATCACTAGCATCACACATTAGTTCAAAAGGTAGCTCCCAATTAGGTGCTACAATGATAGGAGTTGAGATTAAAGCATTTTTAAATTCAATAAAAGCATGTCTACAATCTAAAACTTGACTGTTTTCAAATAACATGCATAAAGGTTTTGATATTTTGAAAAAATATTTGATAAACCTTCCACAAAATGCAGCATGCCCTAAAAACTTCTAATGCCTTTTACTATAGGGGGCAAGGAAGTTTTTGAATTACTTAAATCTTTGCCCTCTCTATTTCAATGCCGTTCATAGGAACTCCATGACCTAGGATAATTCCTTTTTTAACCATAAAGTGGCAATTATCCCAGTTCAAAACCAAATTGGTTTTTTCATATCTCTCCAAGACTCTCTCAAGGTTAGATAAACATTATAAATATGTTTTACCAAAACTAAAAAATCATCCATAAATACCTTGATTGTTTTTTCCAACATGTTTGTAAAAATGATCATCTACACCTTTGAAATGTTGGAGTATTGTAGAGTTCAAATGACATTCTCCTGAAAGTAAAGGTCCTATAGGGACAAGTACAAGTGGTTTTCTCTTAGTCCTCAGGTACTATAGCTATTTAATTATATCCTGAGCACCTATCCAAGAAATAGTAGTACCCCTTGCCAGCAAGTCTATCCAACATTTGGTCAATAAAGGGCAGAGGAAAATGATATTTACAGGTGGCCTTGTTCAATTTCCTGTAATCCATGCTCACCCTCCATCCAGTCACTATCCTTGTTAGAATCAACTCATTATTTTCATTTGCTATAACAGTCACTCCTCATTTCTTGGGCACACGTTGAACATGACTAACCCAAGCATTGCCTGAAATGGGGTAAATGATCCCCGCATCCAACTATTTGATTGTCTCCTTCTTTAAAACCTACTTCATGATGGGGTTTAACCTCTTTTTCTGCTCTTATGCATACATGTAGAAGGGATTAGCCTTTTATATTAGTCATCTGTCAATCAATCACTCTCTTATATCTTCCCAATACTTCAAGCAACAGTTTCTCATTTTCACCACTCAAAGAAGAAGAAATGATAATTGGCAAAGTACTATTCTCACCAAGGTAAGCATACTTTAAGTGGGCAAGCAAATGTTTTAGCTCCTGCAAAGGTGGTGATTCAATGGATGGTAGTATGGCTTGAATATCCTTTTAGCTAGTTGCAATGACTAAATTTCCTTTCCAAACTTTGGAAAAAACTATTTAACATCCAGATATATGACTTCCACTTCTTCTTCATCACTATTATCTTCTCCCAATTGCTAAAAAATTAGCTCTGTATGGGATACCTTGTTATAGTTTATGCACAAATTCTCCATGATTATAGTATCCATAACAAATATAGTTACACATTCTTCTACTTCTTCATCTCGATACTTCATTGCACTGAAGACATTGAAAGTAATCTCCTGATAATTGACCCTCATGGTGAACTCTCTCTTTTTTACATCAATGATTGTCCTGCCGGTGGTAAAAAAGGGTCTTCCCAGAATTATAGGCACTTCTCTACATGCTTCATAGTCAAGAATTATCAAATCTGCTGGGAATATTAACTTATCCACGTGCACCAATACATCTTCTATCTTACCTTCTAGATACATATATGATCTATTAGCTAGCTGTGGAGTAATAGTTGTTGGTCTAACTTCCCTATTCCCAATTTCCTGAAAATGGACACTGGCATTAGGTTGATACTTTCTCCCAAGTCTCATAAAGTTATTTTACATTGGGTTTTGTCAATTGTACAAGGAATAGTAACACTTCCAGGATCTTTAAGCTCTGTTGGAATCTTGTTTTGTAGGATTATGTTGCATTCATATGTCAAGGCTATAGTCTCATATTCTCCTAGCCTTCTCCTTTTGGTTAAGATGTATTCCATAAACTTGACATGATTCGGCATCTTCTACAAAGCTTCTACCAAAGGTATGTTTATATGTAGTTGCTTCAGCATGTCTAAAAATTTGTTAAACTGACCACCGGACTTCTTCTTTTATAGCTTATCGAGGAAATGGGGGAAAAAGGCCTCTCTACTCTGTCTTCCATTGCTTGCTCAACAAGTTTAGGTGCTACAATAGCATGCTTCTCTACCACTGTTCTGCTGGATCAACTTTTAAAACTTAAAAGAAAATCATTGAACCACAACAGGTTCGCGAACGGAATATCAAAAGAATTTATGAAACTAATTTAATCATATTAAATATTAAAACCTTACTTACGAATAGGCATACTTACTTAAACGTATTCATTAGAGGTAGAAATGATTTATACCTTATAGTGTATCAGAGAATTTCTAACTTGGTGGAATCCTATTGATTGTCATTGTGTTATTCGTTCTTCGTAGAACTTGAATAATTATTCACACCAACTACCACTCGTAAGATTAAGAAGTATATCTTAATTGGATGTTGATCAGGAATCGTGTGTGCTCTCAAAATAACATGAGAAGAAATATTAGATTTTTCCTTCTGCTATGTGTATTTTGGCGGCAACTAGGAGCAGGGAGAGAAACTGTGTTTTCTTTGCTCTGTGTAATCACGCACTGTGTTAGGTTAGGGATGCAACTCTAGATTACTAAAAATTCATCTCCTAATATTTGCTATTGCATATCTCCCTAGAGTCAATGTTGTGTCCAAATTCATCAATCCAAATCGATAAATTAAAATGATATCCATCAATTAAGTAATTAATTTCTTTTATTTACTAATTATCCAATAATTAAAAAATAACCAATTAATTTATTTGAACATTAATTATTTATTCTTCATTAATTAAGTGAAAACACCCATCACATATGAGTTTAAGAAATATACCTTGGTCCAAAACACGTTTTGGTTCAACTGATGTTGTCTTTCATTCTTGTACTTATGAGCAACTCATGAGAACGAATGGACCCAAATGAATAAGGCTATAAGATTCAAATACTCAGCAAATTTATCTCTATAAATTCTCAACTTATTTAATCCTGACATTGTAAGACTCCATTATAGGTCGGATGCCGAATCAACTCTCGATTCATGCGCACTACATTTTCTATTGGTACACATAAACTCTTTTATTTCACGGTCCACAGAATATTTTAACATATTACTCTTCGTGAATATCAATAACAATAGCAGGATATAAAATTACCATTTTATCCATATATTTATTATTTCCTTAACTCTTTTATTGACTGTGAATGAGAAAGACATAACAGTGAATTGTCTCGTACAGTTCATCATGTCTTATTCAATGATTCATTTCATCGAATACTTGGTTAAGTTAATTTATTCACACACCCATCAATAAAGGATAAGGTGATATTATTGTTTTCGTAATCTAGCCACGAATTTTCATATCTGTGAATCACACAACTCTAACATAGTTTAATCATGATACCAACAGTCGAGATATTGTCCGACAATTCGAACTTACTCATTTGGCATATCTAAGACCACAAGTAACTAAGTCAATCTTCATATTCACCTCAGGAATAAGGTAATTATTAAAATACTCTCAAGGTGTAACAATTAGATTTAGAGTTAGATAAACAGATTTGCTCTAAACTAATTGGTTACTAGTCTATTCAACATGTTTCATAACATATCTAGGTTAACCGTTAGAGTCTCCACTCCCATGCCCTGAGAACGGTATCCTTTGACTCAACCTACCAGAATCCTTTGAGTTTGCTACAATCCCACTATTATCGCAATAAAGTGTCATGGGCTTATCAGCTTCTGGAACAACTGCCAGAGTCTTCAAGAACTTTCTAAGCCATATAGCTTCCTTAGAAGCTTCACAAACTGCCACATATTCAGCTTCCATAGTAGAATCAATAATACAAGATTGCTTGATGCTTCTTCATACAACTACTCCATCGTTCAGGATGAACACCGATCATGAAGTGGACCTCCTAGAATCCTTGTCTGCTTGGAGGTCGAAATCATTATACCCCTTCATATTTAGGCCAGTACCTGAATACATAAGCATGCAGTTCTTTATTCTCCTAAGATATATAAGGATATGCTTGACGGTATTTCAATGCTCGATTAAAAGATTAGATTGGAAATGACTCACTATGCCCACGACATAGCAAATATCTAGCCTAGTGCAAAGCACCGCATACATGGGACTTCCTACAGCTGAGGCATAGGGAATATCTCTCATGTTTTCCTCTTCCTGAGGAGTCTTAGGAGACTGCTCTTTAGAGAGGCGGACTCTATGCCTAAAGGGAAGATATACATTTTTAGAGTCTTGCATACTGAAGCGATTCATCACATTACCAATATAAGATGCTTGAGAGAGTGAAATTATATATTCTTCTGATTCCAAAAGATCTGAATACCTAGGACAAAGACACATTCTCCAAGATCCTTCATATCAAATTATTTTGCAAGCTAAATCTTGAGATCATAAAAATTTCCTACATCATTCCCAATAAGCAGAATATCATCCACGTACAAAATCAGAAAAACCACATTCCCTCTGCGTATCAGCTTATACACACAGGGTTCATCCACTAACTGCTCAAAACTGAATTTCTTGACAGTTTCATCGAATCTGATGTTCCACGATCGAGACGCTTGCTTAAGTCCATAAAGAATTCTTTTCCATTCAGAAAAGAATTCTTCACAACAATCTTCTAGGTTTTATAATCAAGGGTAGAAGCAATGGACATGATGATTCAGATGGATTTAAGCATTGCCACCGGCGAGAATGTATCCTCATAGTCAATACATTCCTTCTGGGTATAGCCCTTGGCTACTAGCCTATCTTTGAATGTCTCCACATTCCCATCATGATCTCTTTTTTTTATAAATCCATTTACACCCTACGGGTTTTACCCCTACAAGTTTTCAGACTTTGATTGAGTACATCAATTGTATCTCAACGTTCATGACTTCTTGCCATAGATTTGCTTTAGGACCAACTGTGGCCTGTGAGTAGGAGACAGGTTCATCATGATCCATATATGAGACTATTGCTAAGGCATCTCCATAAAACATGTACATGTTAGGCTGTCTCACAACCCCCCACTACGTTAAGGCTCCATAGGTTCTAGCTCCTACCGTGGTTCTTCCATTATTAGTTCTCGATTGGGGAGTCGGTGTCCTCCCACTTAATAATTATTCTAGCACAAGAGTGTTTCTCACCTTCACACTTCTTATACAGCCTTCTTCAAGAAATTGTGCATTCGTGCTAACAAATGTTTTCTTGTCAGTCGGACTATAAAAGACATACCCCTTCGTGCCTTTGGGATATCCTACAAATATGTGTAATTCTGATCGACTGGCCAACTTGCATGTCTTCAGCTTCAGAACATGTTTTGGACATCCCCATATTTTAAGGTGGTTTATGGAGGACTTTCATCCATTCCATCTTTCATATGTCGTACAAGTCACCGTCTTTGATGGAACTTGGTTCAGAATGTATGCTATTGTTTCCAAGGCATATCCCTTAAATGAATCTGGGAGGGATGCCTAACTCATCATGGATCTAACCATATCCAACATAATTCGATTCCTTCTCTCTGACACACCATTCTGTTCTGGAGTTCTAGGTGTTGTAAGTTGAGAAAGAATACCTTCTTCCTTAAGAAAGTCTTCGAACTTTTCTAACAAGTACTCTCCACCACGATCAGATCGTAGTGTTTTGATTTATTTCTCTAATTACTTTTCGACCATAGCCCTATACTCTTTGAATTTTTCAAAGGTTTCAGACTTTTGGTGCATTAGATAAACATGTTCAAAACGTGAGTAGCCGTCAGTGATGGTTAAAAAGTATTCATAACCTCCTCTTGCTTGGATATTCAATGGCCCATATACGTCACTATGTATGAGTTTGAGGCATTGAGTGGTTCTTTCATCCTTCGCTAAAAAATGTCTCTTTGCCATTTTGCCTTCTATATAGGATTCACATGTGGGTAATGATCCCACACTTAAAAGTTTACAATGGACCATTCTTTACAAGTCTTTTAATCATGTCCAGGTTAATATGGCTAAGACATAAGTGCCTCAAATACGTTAGATTGGTTGAGTCAGGTTTCAACCTTTTACTATCCATTTGTAAATAAGTATTTATCTCAGTGTCACATATCATTGGAACTATTGGTTTTACGTCAGACAATTTATTTATCAACTGTGCAGTAGTAATTAAGCAATTATTTCTAAAAATATCAATATCTTTATCAATGAAATTTAAACTGAATTCTTGCTCAATTAAACTAGCTACTGAAATAAGGTTCTTCCCTAAAACTGGGATATAATAAACATAACATAAAACCATAAAACTGTTCGAATGATAATTTAATAGTTCCAACAGATACGACCAATACCAGTGCTCCATTTCCCCAACAAAAGTGAAACTCACCCTCGTCAAGCCTTCCAATTTCTCTGAACCCTTGTAGGGAACAACTGATATGGTTAGTGGCTATAGAGTCTACAATCCATGAAAAGTAGAGTCAGACACATCACAGGCCTCAGTAACAAGTACTATACCTTTAGATCTCAACTTCTTGAGATAGTCCGGGTGGTTCGTTTCTAATGGCCAGCGGCTCCACAATGATTACACTTGTCTTTCGACATGTCCACTTTTATAGTTCCCTTACATTTTATAGCTTTTGAGTTCTTCTTTTTAGCCTTCTTCGAACCTCTCTTGCTTTTCTTTTTGGCGCCAGAGGTGGAAGACTTGCTTTCAGTAAAATTTGCCTCTCCAGCCTTCCTCTTGTCCTTCAGAAACAGGGTCTCAGCAGCTTACAATTCCTTCATCATCTCAGGAAGGAGTACCTCAACTTATTCATCGAATAATTAAGTTTGAAGTTCTCAAAATTGTCAAGCAGAGTCTCACTCAAGGATCATATCAACTTGTGTCTCGACATCTACCTCAGCACCCATGATCTCCATCTCATTCAGATAAATAATTATCAACATCATATGTTCTCTAACAGAAGTTTCAGGTTTCATCATGCAGTTCATAAAGTTTCACACAGCTGCCTGTTTGGCTTGACGAACCTGATCTCTGAACATTTCAATATCAGAGGTAGTTTCCATGTTCTGATGTTGTTGTTGCAACACATTGCTAACAAAAGCCAAGATGTAACACCTGGCGATCTCATCATTATGCGGCCAAGAAGCAGAAGCATTATTTTTCTCTTGAGCCGAGTCAACAATAAGCTCAAGGGGACAAGGTGTCATGAGCACGAACTTGTATTTTTTTTACCGTCAGCACGATATCAACATTACATTTCCAATCCGCATAATTTTTACCAGTAAGTTTATTCGCGTTTAAAATAGTTAAGAGTGGGGATAACGACATGATTACTAAAAAGAATAAATAAAGCAGTGTAAATAAATACTCAATCATTTAAGAAAGTATGATGCATGATGCAAATACTTAAATAATTAAAATTCCAATAAGAATATTTCTTTCACGATATTACGATCAACAATGATAACTTGTCTCATCTAAGGACAATGCCCAAGTTATCTCCTATCGCATCAAGTCTCCTCTCGTTTGGTCAACGCTTCTCAATATGTCACTACATCTACCTTAACCAATCACCAATGGTTTTGATCACCTTAGCCCCATTGGCTAGCCCCTATGAGAGATTCCAATGTGCTTCAGTCTAAGTGTTTAACCAACACATCGGCTTTGAAGGTTGCATGAACTAACAGTCCATCTAGGAACGGTCCTCCATTACCACTTCCTTTCCAAGCTTTAGATTCGTAATCAACTCAATGACTCAAAGCAACACGATTTTCAAATTTCTCCCACTAAAGAAAGGACCACGAGGGCGGCTCTAAACCATTCCTCGTGCGACGATCAAGTTTACGTTGGGGACATTGTGAACGTTTCAACGTAAATGACCCTCCCACTTAGTTTTTGAAAAAAATTGATTTTTATCATTTTTTTCAAAAATTATAACTCTTTCTTAATTTGGAAAAAACAAGTTTCAAAAATTATAAACTTTTATTGAATTTAAATCCCAATTTAAAATTTATAAATTTTATAAGATTCGTGTTGTATTTAAATTATAACTCATTATAAATTTAAACTACAATTATACATGTACATGTTACATGACATTTTGATATTGGAAAATTCCTGCTTCTATATGACGTGTTATATGATGATGTGAGATTAATAATAAATCATCCATTCAAATAAATGATAATAATTTAAATACTAGTTTCCATGGTGTCTATAATTGTCTCCTTTTCCTTCAGGAAGTCCTACAAATTTTATAATTTTTTACAACAGTGTAGTCACATTTACAAGCTTTGATCAAAATCCCTTAATTAAGGAAAAATATTTTTATAATTAAATAATCTCATTAAATGTATTTTTTAAAATTCAAAATTCAAAAGATAAAAATATAAAATTGATAATTATCTTTAGAATTCAAACTTTAAAAGATAAAAAGATAAAATAGATAACTATCTTTTGAATTCAAAATTCAAAAGATAAAAGAGATAAAATTTATAACTATCTTTTGAATTTTAATTATCTTTTATTCGTTTAAAATTTAAAATTTAAAAGATAAAAGATAGGATAAGGGTTTTCGCCAAATAAAAAGGGTTTCATGAACCTTAATTGTTATCATCTAGGGTTTCATAAACCCTAGTCACCACGCAGGGTCATAATGACAAACGGTGAGCCAGGAGGTGGTGTGGCACGGTGGCGACAGCAGAGACCGGTAATGACAGTGGCGGTGACATCTGACGACAGCGTCAGTGACGAATTACAAGGAATTTAAAAAATACAAATTTTGTAAGAAAATAAATTACATAAAATCCTGTGCCTTGATTTCGGCGTACATGAATTCTAAAATTGAAAAACTAAATGCCTAGAGCCAATAGATCATATCCATTCATAAAACACATTCAAAACTATTTTGAATCGACCATACAAAATAATATGCTAATATCACAACATCCAATGATACATACATTTAAAAACTAAATATGCGCAATCAAGAACTCAAGGTTCTGATACCAATTGTTGGATCAGGTTTTAAAATTTAAAGAAAAATCATTGAACCACGAACGGTTCATCGGTGGAATATAAAAAAAATTCTAAACTAATTTAATCATATTAAATATTAAAACCATACATATGATTATGCATATTAAACGTATTCTATAAAGGTAGAAACGATTTATACCTTATGTTGTATCAGAGAGTTTCTAACTTGGTGGAATCTTTCTTATTGTCTTTATGTTCTTCGTTCTTCATAGAACTCAAATCAATCTTCACACCAACAACCACTTATAGGATTCAGAAGTATATCTCAATCGGATATTGATCAGAAATTGAGTATGGATCTCAAAACAACTGGAGAAGAAAAATCAGATTTTTCCTTCTCCTCTCTGTAGTTTGGCGGCAACTAGAGGGAGGGAGAGAAATTGTGTTTTCTCTGCTCTGTGTAATCACACACTATGTTAGGGTTAGGGATGCAACCCTATTGTCATCCCTTATAATAATTAAGGAATTGCACATATATCCCTATATGTCAAATTACCAAAAATTCACCCCTAATATTTGCTATTGTCAAAAATTGCATATCTCCTTAGAGTCAATGTTGTGTCCAAATTCATCAATCTAAATTGATAAATTAAATTGATCTCCATCATTTAATTAATTATTTAATTTTAATTACTAATTATCCAATAATTATAAAATAACCAATTAATTAATTTTAACATTAATTATTTACTTTTTACTAATTAAGTGACAACACCCATCACATATGAGTTCAGAAAATATACCTTGGTCCAAAACACATTTTGGTCCAACTGATGTTATATTTCATTCCTGTCCTTATGAGTTATTCCTAACATCGTACGACTCCATTATAGGTCTGATGCTGAATCAACTCTCAATTCATGCGTGCTACATTTTCTGTTGGTGCAAATAAATTATTTTAACATATTACCCTTCGTGAATATCAGTAGCAAGAGGTGGAATGTAAAATTATCATTTTACCCCTCTATTTATTATTTCTTTTACTCTTTTTGACTATGAATAAGAAATACATAACCGTGAATCGTCTCGTACAGTACACCATGTCTTATTCGATGATTCATTTCATCGAATACTTTGCTAAGTTAATTTATTCACAGACCAATCAATAAAGTATAAGGTGATATTGTTGCTTTCGCAATCTAACCACGAATTTCTATATTTGTGAGTCACGCAACTCTAACATAGTTTAATCACGATCCCAACAATCAAGGTATTGTACGATAATCGAACTCACTCCTTTGGCATATCAAAAACCTCAAGTAACTAAGTCAAACTTCGTATTCACTTCAGAATTAAGGTAATTTTGAAAATACCTTTAAGGTGCAACAATTAAATTTAGATCTAGATAAATGGTT
Organism: Datisca glomerata; assembly: GCA_003255025.1. Classification (NCBI taxonomy): domain Eukaryota; kingdom Viridiplantae; phylum Streptophyta; class Magnoliopsida; order Cucurbitales; family Datiscaceae; genus Datisca; species Datisca glomerata. The sequence continues at coordinate 1,323,708 of QANY01002235.1, forward strand.
TTGCTCTAAACTAATTGGTTATTGGTCTATTCAATATATTCCATAACATGTCTAGGTTAACATATAGAGTCTCCACTCCCATGACCCGAGACCGACATCTTTTGGTTGAACCTAATAGTCATAATCGGACTCGATTGCTCAGTCGATCCTAAGACTGCGAATAACATTCTGAACTATTTCAGAAGAATTTGCCTGGAAGACTCCTCTGTCTTTACTCTTCTTACGTTGATAATAGTTCTAGGACTTAAGTAAATTATAAACACACATTAATTAATAGAAAAAATTTCATTCATTCATTAAATTCTGCAATACAAAATGTTTGAGAAATAACTAAATGCTCATAAATAGTTATTACACCATACTTTATGGGCATAATTTGAACATGTTCTTGCCTGACTTACTTCTTTGTCTCTGATTTTAGGTTGCGCTTTGTTCTATCAATCGGTTGTGCTGTCACTTTGCCACTTCTCAAATATATTCCCTTACAGTATTCCTTTCCTTCTCTTCTAGGATTTTTCGTATTGCTAGGTAAAGTACCTTGAGGTCTGGTATTCAATGCATTGACTCATTGTCCTACTTGATTTTCCAAGTTCCGATGAGACATTGCTTGGCTCCAAAACATTACGGATTAATTCTAGATCACCAACTCATTATTTGTTATGTATTCTTTGAAAAGACTTTCTAATGTGCTACGCTGCTATGTCGGTGTTGGCTTTTGTGCAAAACCAAGAGGATAAGTTGGTATACTTTGTGAGTTTGATGACCCTACACCTTGATTACTCTAGGAGAAATTAGGGTGTCGCTTCCAACGAGAATTGTAGGTGTTAGAGTAAGGATTGTTGTTGCTATTTATGTTAAAATTCCCCACATAGTTCACTGAAGCTGGATTTCCTGGGCAACATTCAAACAAATCCTCTTCACCACAATAAACACAAGATACCTCGACAACTTGGTTCATATTGTTACATTCCTTGATTTTGAAGCTGACTGGCTATGGATGCCAGACTTAAAGTCTTGATCATGTTGGTTGATGAAGATACATGAGTTTTTTAAAGCTGTCATAGCATCTAAATCATGTATCCCTGCAACTCTTTTACGGTTACTGCTCTAGAAATTGACCATTGGTAGTTGTTGCATGATATTATCTCTAGAATCTCAAAAGCCTCATTATATGACTTAGAGAAAATAACTCCACTTGCTGAAGCATCAACCATCAATCTTGTAAAAGAATTCAGCTCATTATAGAAGGTTTCCATCAGGATGCAATGTGGAATTCCATGATGTGATTCTTAACAACTCCTTGAATCTTTCACATGTCTCATATAAAGACTCATCCTCCAATTGATGAAAAGAAATAATGTCATTTCTTTGTAGGTGGGAAATACTTCATCAAAAATATTTCAGCAAGGTCATTCCAAGTGCTAATAGAATTCGGAGGTATTCGGCCAAGCTCTAGCTCTGTCCTTTAATGAATAGAGGTGGCAAATGGATCGGTTCGGCCCGCGAAACCGGTTGAACCTACCCGATCTTGAATAGTATTGGGCCATCACAAGCCTTGTCTACAAGGCCTATGGCCCGACCCGGATACTAGGCCTATGGCCCGACCCGGATACTAGGCCTGGCCCGTGAGGCCTGGACCGGCCCGTGAATTCACTTTTTTGTCTAAAAATTTGAACAATTATGCATGTAAAGTTTGAACTCTCGACCTCTATTTTATAAATCACACTCTTTACCAATAGACCAAGACAACCTTTGTTAAATATATTGTTTAAAATATATTATTATTATCTTTTAACACATTTTATCGAAACTTCAAATAATATAATTTTGAGATAAATATATTTAATTAAATAAAAAATAATATTTTTCATTTAAATGAAGTCTTTATTCAATGAAAAATTGGATTCATGAAAACTTTAAAAAATATTGGTTTTATATTCTTAATATTTTTTGTTTTGTTAATGAACATGAATTATAAATTAGTTATAAATAATTTATTTATTATATTTTTAGATTTTACGTGAATATGAATATCACTAGTTTATGAATTTAATAAATAAAATAATTATTTTACCTATCATTACAAGTTTTTCTATTGAGATTTTAAAGTCATAAAATAAAATATTTAAAAGAAAGTAACATGACTTCCATATAATTTAGTGGGAATCCCTACACTTCATCTATTCCTCATCAAGGTTCAACTCTCTCCATCTACATTTTTTAGAATTAAATCACATTAAAGGGAGGGGGAACGGGCCGGGCCAGTTATTTAACTAGGACTGACCCATGAACCGGCCCGACCCAGACCGTCACAGGCCGATTCGACGGTTCATCTAGGCCGCCCTAAAATCTCCGGTGGCCCGGCACGGAATGGCTCGTGAACCGCCTCGAAAAGCCAGGGCCCGACCCATGAACCGGCCAGGCCAAGCATGGTTGGGCCGAACCCAGGTCGGGCCTGCCAGTTGCCATCCCTATTAATGAGTAAGGAAACAGCCTCATCCATAGAGGCATATTCTAAAGCTCCATGTATTTTGAATACATCACTGACTTCCATGAAGAGTCTTAAGTACATCTGAGGATCTTTAGTGGGGAATCCATTAAATTGCCCAACAGTTTCAACATCTGGAAACATAACAGGCTTCAAGTTAAAACTGTGGAGCTGTAGCCAATCCTATATTCTCTCTTCTCAATTGTCTTAGAGTCCTATCTGAGTCAAAATTAAAATCAAGTAATTGCTGTCGGCGCATAAAATGAAATCCAAGTTCCTGCAACATGGCAGTAGCATCAGCTATAGCACTATAGCTCATTTCAATTGATCTAAATAACTAAGTTTCACACTCAATCCCCGGTAACTGCATCAAAAACTTATTGTGTGAGATATGTATACAAGTGCACGTGTCATTGACAAGTAATAAAGTGAAAAGTGAGTGTCATTCTCCAAATGAGTTGATGAAAAATAAGGCAATTAATTAGATCAAATTCAATTCTAATTGGAGCAGAGTAACAACAATGGTTTTGAGTTTAAATAATCTAAAGAATAAAGTAAAGAGTATTAATCTAATTGAGGTAATTTAGAGTAACACTTGTAGAATATTGACCACAGAACAGAGTAAAATAGACGTATTCACTAGGAAAGTAATAGCGCCATCTGGATAACTAACTTTTCGTGGCGCACGAGCTTCTCTGCCTTTTGGAGCGCCAGCTCGACTAAATGAGAAAGTCCATGCCATGGGTGCATCTATTCTGGTATAGCAATATGACTTTCAATGCTGTAGTATTCTCTTTTCAGCTACTGTCCTTCCAAGAATCCTTACATAACTATAGCAGCCTTATGCATAAACTGCTCATAAATCATCAATTAAGCTAAAAAGGTACCTAAACTCTAAAAGACAACTAACATAAAGAAAATGATACATATAAGACTAGAAATGTATCACCCTAAGATTACTAATGAATTAATCTTGAAAAAGAAAAGATAACTAAAATTTCTTAGAATTATCAATTTCTAAAATAAATCACCATTTTTAAAAATAACCTCCACTTGAACCTATAAATTTACTTTGTCTCTTATCATTTTAATATAGAATACTCTCATCTCCAAATTCGGGCTTTCCAATTTTATCGATTTTGGAAAATCAATTCACGTCAAAGCAGTTTTCGTAGTCTTCAAGCACCCACTAAGGAGTTGAATCTGTTTAAAGGAGATTGTGTGATATACAAGCCTCAGCTTCATTCACTATTATTCTATAATTTCTCCATTTTAAATATTCAGTATCGTATTTCGCAATTCAATTTATATATTTTTCAGATTTGTAATATTAATTTTTTGCATATTATTTCCAAGTATTTTTAACATGGTCGTGTTTAATATATATGTGGTCTTTGTCCACTATTTCGCCTATGATTAAAGATACTAATAACTTAGTCCATATTAAGAGACTTGTGCAATACATGTGATTTAATACATCAATGAAAAGTTTTTTATGAAATAAATTGGAGGTATGCTATTTGTTATTTAAATTAGAAGTAAATATATATATATTTAAGAAAGATCTGCTTGACAGACTTCATGATTCAATAATTTTTCAAAATTTGATTTAAAATCTGGATTTTGACAAATACAGATAGTCGGACAAGATAGGTATAAAACTGCTTTTACAGTAGTTTTTGGCCATTATGAATGGAATGTCTTACCATTTGGAGTTAAAAATAGTACTTCTGAATTCCAGCATATCATGAATGATATATTCAATTCTTATACTAGATTTATTATTTGTTATATAGATGATGTTTTAATTTTCATATCCTCTATAGATCAACATATTAAACATTTGAATATTTTCAAGCATGTTATTAACAGAAATGGCTTAGCTGCTAGCAAAATGAAAATATTTCAAACTAAATTCCTGGGGTTGTCCACTATTTCTCCTGGGTTTCATTGCCATTTCCTGGGTTTCTTGAATTTGAGCAACGTGATCTTCAATCCTGTTTAACTGAGTTCAAGAACTTTGGCTAAATCCTGAATACTAATAACTTAGTCCATATTAAGAGACTTATGCGATACGCGTGATTTAGTACATCAATGAAAAGTTTTTGATGAAATACATTAAGGGGTCAGTTTTGATATAAAAGGAATTTAAAATTTTCTTTTATGCAAAAGTATAAATTTCTGCGTATAGGACATATTCAAATAGCTTTCAAGCCCTTGACTTTAGTCCATATTAAGAGACTTGTGCGATACACATGATTTAATACATCAATGAAAAGTTTTTGATGAAATACATTGAAGGTATGTTATTTGTTATTTAAATCAAAAGCTTACTTGAATAATTATTTGTATTTAATATGCCATTTTAAGGAAAAAAAATTAAAAAATAGTCAATGATAAAAGAAAAATAAAAAATAACCACCCCCGAGTCTAAAAAAATATTGGCGCCAAAAAATTGATCCACGCGCGCTATAACGAATTTCAAGTGTAATCTACACGAAACTTATAGAATATGTACGGTATATATAAAATATAATGCGTTTATCACATAAGTAAATATAATATGTACCACATATATTATATGTACTACATAAATCTGTAACAGTTACGTGCGGGCGTAGAACAAACTGAGCGCGTGAATCTCTTTGTAAGAGTACTACCATGTACGTAGTTTATGTCTGGAGAGCATACTTGAAAGGAGATAGACACATGCGGTAGAGAGGTCCCCCACTTCGATTCTCGTCCCGTTAGCATCTCCGATCAGAGATAAGGGATTACTCCGTAAAGTCTTTTCGATCCGGAGCTAGCCACTAATGAACCTACTTACCTTGCTTGTGGACCAACTGTAGAGCTAACCCTTGTTCTATTGGTCTGGTGGTTGCTACCAAGACGATTTCCTTATGCCAATCAAATAACCTCGTATGCGTTTTTTTTACATTTTTGGGAAAGTGTGCAAGGGGTTAGTTTTTATGTTTTTATATTAATGATAGTTTTTATGAACTAAATAAAAAATGAGAGAATGATAGGATGGATAAACTTTTTTCATCCAGATTTAGATTCTTCTTACCGGACAAGGTAAGAAGTAAGAACACAAAAAACCCATGTCGGAGTGTCGCTGCGTGGGAATTATGCACAAACACCAGGGGTAGTACTGGTGAAACAATTCCAAATTTCACCAGCTACATCGCCGACTCCACCGATTTACAGAAACTTAAATTCAACTGCCCCTCCCACCCTTCCACCCTAACAGATCGCATTCTCTGTTGCATCAGATTTTCGGCTCGTTTCCGTTTTCCTCTGAGGAGCAAACCAGGTTAGTCTATCCAATGCGACGGCATGGTTGCATTAATTCTTATCTTCCCGACGAGTTGATCGTCGAGATCTTTCGGCACCTCGATTCCAAGTTGAGCCGCGATGCTTGCTCCCTTGTGTGCAAGCGCTGGTTAAACCTCGAGCGCCTCAGCCGCTCCACTCTCCGCATCAGTGCCACCGGTGGCCCAGACCTCTTCGTCAAGCTCCTCTCTCGCCGTTTCGTCAACGTTAAGAATGTCCACATTGACGAGCGCTTATCAATTTCGCTCCCCGTTCAGCCAGTAAGCTACTATTTACTAATTTTTTAATGTTTGAGAGTAACTATTGTGTTTTGTGTTTTCGTTCTCCAATATAGGTTTTGTTGAATTCCCCGTTCCGAATTGGTTTATCTGTACTTGTTTTTCATTTCGATTATTGAAATGTACTCATTTATCGAGAAAATAAAAGAAATGAAACTTTCATTTACAGCAATTTTTTCTGGTGGTGGAAACTTTCTCGACAACTTAAATAGGTGTATTTGTTTAATTTACAGTGAAAAATTTTCCGGATGAAATTGTACCATCCAAATAATTGGGGCGTTCTCCTAGCTTGTGGTGAAACTATAGTTTGTTCACCGACTTGCGGTTAACCCTTATTTAGTCGTGTTTGAATTATTCGTTTCCCCTTCTGCTTGTCCGTGCCAATGTTAATTCGTTGTTGAGGAAGCATCTTCTTTTGGAGGAAGAACTGCAACTCATTCCAGTGGGTAATCTATCTCCTCTCCATTTTCTTAGATGGGTAGTAATAAAATCGTAACTAAAATTTCTATGCAGGTAAGAAAGCGTCGCGGTTGTAGTTCAGCAAACTTATCTTTCAATCTGAAATCTGATGCGGAGAAGAATGGGTCTGAAGAAGGCGTGCTTGAGTCTTCTTGTCTGTCAGATACTGGTTTGGCTGCCATTGGTGAAAGCTTTTCAAAACTTGAGAAATTGAGCTTGATTTGGTGCTCCAATGTTTCAAGTCAGGGTTTAACATCCCTTGCTCAGAAGTGTAGACTATTGAAATCTTTGGATTTACAGGTAATTCTTTGGTCAGTTAAATAAACAAAAAATAGTTTCAATATTAGTTCATAGCAATTAACTACATAACCAATAAAATTCCTATACTGAGTCATTTTAAGAGCAAATTCATCCAATCATGTATAAGTTTCTCAGAATGCATTTCCAGTTATAGGCATGTTTCGTGTACATAGACAATTATTTTTCATTTAAAGACTGTTAGTACAAGGAATGTCACTAAACATGCACAAGTCAACATGAAGAAAAGGCACGATACAGGCCTACATTTTACAAGTTTCCTCTGTGAGATTTTGATCTTTAGACTGCTGGATATGGTCCTTCCTTTCCATTCATTTACAAGATAAAAGTCTTTTTATGTGAACTGTAAACAGTACTTCACAATTAGAATCCCTTAATAACAAATTTATCATACTTTTGTAAGATCTAATTATTTCTGTAGGTGGATTTTAGCTTCTCATTTTCTTCGCTGTTAGACAAAGTTCTTAGTAATTGTATAACTGAATTATTTCTTCACCTGTTTACTTTCAGTCGGAAAATTGTTAATAACTGTTCTATAACCACAAGTTTTGGCGAACAAGCTTGATGTTGATGATGTAATGGATATTTTTTTATAATTATATTATTCTTTTGTATTTATTTATCCTTTTTTGCATTTGGGGGTTCCACCTGTTTCCTCATTTCTCATGGGATATGTGTTATGCTGTTTCTTTTAAGGGTTGTTATGTTGGGGACAGTGGCATAGCTGCTGTTGGACAGTTCTGTAAACAGCTTGAAGATCTAAATTTGCGTTTCTGTGAAGGCTTGACTGATACTGGTCTAGCTGAATTAGCCCTCGGATGTGGCAAATCATTAAAATCTCTTGGTGTTGCGGCTTGTGCAAAAATAACTGATGTCTCATTAGAGGCTGTGGGGCTGCACTGCAAGTATCTCGAGTCCTTAACACTAGATTCTGAGTTCATCCTGAACAAAGGAGTGCTTGCTTTGGCAAAAGGATGCCCATTTTTGAAAGTTTTGAAATTACAATGTATCAATGTTACAGATGAAGCTCTGATAGCTGTTGGCACTAATTGTTTGTCACTCGATTTGTTGGCTTTATATAGTCTCCAGAGATTTACAGATAAGTAAGTTCCTCTCTCTGTAGATTTCATATGTGAGAAAATCGAAAACAAATATCTTTTGTGAGAATAATTGAATCAAGTGAAGTAGAGGATGATTAGATGGTCATCTATATGATCAATCTCCAAGCGTGGGTTGCTTGAACTGGCTGTTAAAGTTAAAGCCTAATTTAGATTGTACTGTTGAAGCTTTGGACTATATTGTTTGATCAAATTTATAAATTCTAAGAAACTCCTGATTTGTGCTGAGATTTAGTTGGTGAAAATGGATTGAAGATTTGTCAGATGTTAGTGTATCAAAGTCAATGACGATCACAGTAAAATGGAGGACATGTGTAAAATAGAGGCTAGGTGAAGCAATTTATGACGCATGAGCTACTGTGTTTTAAAGCTGTGTATTAATGTTACTAGGGTAATCAAGCCATTAAATTTTAGGAGTTCCTTGACCACTCTCCATTTTTGTTTAGGAGTTTACGTGCTATTGGAGTTGGTTGTAAGAAGTTAAAAAATCTTACTCTAAGCGATTGCAATTTTCTGAGTGACAAAGGATTGGAAGCAGTTGCCACAGGTTGCAAGGAACTAACACATCTTGAAGTTAATGGGTGCCACGACATTGGAAGTATGGGACTCGTATCCATTGGCAAATCTTGCCCGTATGTTCATCACATGTTTCTCATGTTTTATTTTCTATTTTGCATGATACCAAAATTTTACGGGTAGTTATATTATTGTTTTGTAGATTCACTTCTTTTCTTGTGATCACTTTATGTAAAATTTCTATCATATGTAGGTACCTCACTGAGTTAGCTTTGTTGTACTGCCAAAAGATTGGAACCTCTGGTCTTCTTGAAGTCAGTAGGGGCTGTAGGTTTTTACAAGCTCTTCACTTGGTTGATTGCTCGACTATTGGGGATGAAGCTATTTGCGGTATTGCTAAAGGATGCACAAACTTAAAGAAACTACACATTCGCCGATGTTATGAGGTCCCTTTACTGCTCACTGTGTCTTTATGCTGTGTTCTCTCTTCTTTTTCTGTCTTTCCTGTGCATGGGCTATCTAATGTTAAACCACGTCTTTCACCAAGTATGACTGATGATTTTCGATGATTGTTATTTACATTTTGCTCTTCCTTCAGTTTCAAAGTCTAGACATTTTTCTTCACTTCCTGCTTCATTCAATTTGGTTGTACTTAGTGTAACGTTTTTCAGAACCCTGAGTCTAGGTGGATTTTACATTGGCAATTCTGGATGTTTGATGAATGAAAGATCACTTCTTTTGGTTTTCAAGACGTAGCCAAGTTAAAAGAATAATACTAAATGTGATGGGAAATTTAAAGGGTAATGTTGAATTGTAATAGAAAATATAAAATGTTACCTAAAAGATGACTTCTTTTGGTGTCCTCATTTTTCTCTTGGTGCCCTCACTTCTTTTGGCGCCCACATTTTTTATCAAATTGTTATCTTGGAATCTTGGATTCCTGGTTTCTGGTGGATTTGTTGAAGGGGGTGATTAAATATGGTAGTGATAGCCATTTTTTTTTTGAAGTCGGCTATTTGCTTTTACAGGCAAATAATGAGGAGGAAGAAGAAGAAAGTAATATATTATTTTTTGTACTTAAATAGGTAGGTAACAAGGGCATTGTAGCTATTGGTGAGAATTGTCACTCCTTAACAGATCTGAGCCTCAGATTTTGTGACAGGTAAGGACCTTCCTCACAGCATCTTCATTTTCTCTTTTGTCTTGTTTGGGCTGTCAATTCATTTTCGATTTTCTCCTTCATAAAATCGGATTGAGAGTTGACCTGGTTTTCATTAATAGGGTTGGGGATGCGGCCCTTATTGCCGTTGGCCAGGGTTGCTCTCTCCATCATCTAAATGTCAGCGGGTGCCACCAAATTGGTGATGCTGGAGTTTTAGCCATCGCAAGAGGCTGCCCTGAACTCGATCACCTAGATGTCAGTGTTCTAAAAGTATGTCCCCCATCCCTCTGCCTCTCTCTCTCTCATAATGTTCTGTCTGTTTTACATTTATTGGCTTGGCTTGTTTTGCTTTAAAAGTAAAGTCTTGTGCTAAATCCAAATGACTATTGATCAAGTTAGTGTTTGGTGCCATAAGTGGCTTTACATAATCCACACTTGTACGTAATGCAACCTCAATACTTCTTAACTCGTATCGGTAGAAAAAAATATGATATTCAGTGAACTCTATTAATACTATCTTTGACACAAAGGTGTGTGTTCCTATTTAACAGAACTTGGGGGATATGGCAATGGTCGGGTTGGGTGAAGGCTGCCCATTACTCAAAGATGTAGTACTTTCTCATTGCTCCCAAATAACAGATGCTGGTATTACTCATCTAGTGAGAAATTGCACCAAGCTTGAATCCTGTCACATGGTTTATTGTCAAGGTATCACCTCAGCTGGAGTAGCCACAGTAGTCTCGAGTTGTGCCAATTTAAAAAAGCTATTGATCGAGAGGTGGAAGGTTAGTGAGAGAACCAAACGAAGGGCAGGCTCTATCATATCCTACGTGTGTGTGGAATTGTAGATTCCCATTTCCATTCAGTTACAAATCACCCTGAAGTTGATATGTATATATGTGTATGGTGCCAGATTCTCAGGGAGGACAAATAAGCCCATGACATGAATCATGCAAACGTAGTGGGTATTTATGTGTGTGGTGCCAGATTCTCAGGGAGGACAAATAAGCCCATGACATGAATCATGTAAACGTAGTGGGTATATATGTGTGTGGTGCCGGATTCTCAGGGAGGACAAATAAGCCCATGACATGAATCATGTAAACGTAGTGGGTATATATGTGTATGGTGCCAGATTCTCAGGGAGGACAAAAAAGCCCATGACATGAATCATGTAAACGTAGTGGTCTTCTTTGCTCCTTTTTCTAGTTTCTTTCTGGTCTGCCCGTCTATATGTATTCCTTTGGCGTAATTTTATGTATGAGTGTACTTTCAGGACTGAATTTTTAGGAAAATTGTAACTTGGGTTAAATCGGGCCATGATATTATAATGTATACGGATGTACAAATGTAAAGTTCCAGATTTTATTAGCATTCTCATGGTCATGGTCTCTTTGGCAAAGCTTTTTGATAGGTTTGAGTTAAATCAGGCAATAACGAAACAGTGACACTGTTTTTCTCAGTTTGGTGTTTTTCCACTGCTTCACTGTGCTCCGTTATTGCCCTGTTTTTCCATTCATAGAATGCTCATTGAAGAATATTTCTCGATTTGTGACAAAATCTTGTTTTGGCTTCTATAAGAGAAAAAAGTACTTATTCTGCTATTACTAAAAAATACAGTACTTATTCTGCCACACCTAAGATCGCAGTACTCAAATAGTTAAGCATTTACCATGTCTCTTTCTTACATCTGAACGTTACTGCAGCCTTTAACTCTTCAATAGACTCAACATTCTCCATATGGCATAAATTGGCATCCAGTTTCTTAGGTATGTTTTATAGAAACATTGGGATAACATTATGATACGACATTTATTTGGTTCTTGATTTTTTTAGGAATTTCTATTTTCCTAAATCTATGAATAATTTAGATTTATTACACTTTGTAACTTTTCTTATAAGATTATTTCTAAAATCTTATTTAATAGATTGCGGATTTTTTAGACGCTTTTATTTCTGAATCTCAGGGGGATTTTATCAATGGTAAATATATTCAACATAATTTTCTTATTGCCCAAAAGATCTTTTATAATTTTAATAAAAGCTAGTAGAAAAGGGATTATGGTGCTTAAAACTAGCATGTCCAAAGCTTATGATAGAGTTAGTTGAAATTTTCTAAAATGCTTGCTTATTCAAATGAGTTTTGATATTAAGTTTGTCAGATCATGCTTTGTGTAACTTCTATTAACTATAAGATTAATATTAATGGGCCCCAAAAATTTATATATCTCCTAATAGAGATTTGAGACAATGTGATCATTTGTCTCCTTATCTCTTTATTATCGTTGCTAATTCTATTTCTAAGTGTATTAACAGGGCTACTTCTAATGATTTTATTAGTCTCGTTGCTCTAAAAAAGGTGGCCCCCTCTCTCTCATCTTTTTTTGCTGATAGTATTTTTATTATTAATTCCTACCCTCTTTCTCGTAACTATCTTAATTTGTGCATTAATTAATTTGTGCATTAATAACTATTGCAATGCTTCATGTCAGAATGTTAATTTAGAAGCAGTATATGGTTTGGTAAAAACGTTTCTTCTAATAGGAAAGGTTATTTTTAATATTTTTGGTATTCCTACTAACAATTATAAGGACACTTATTTTGGGCTTCTTGATTGGTGTAAGTCTAAGTCCTCTGTTTTTTTCCTTGCTTATGGAGAAAATGGAGAAAATATTACTTTATTGAAGGCTAGCTTGTTGTCCTATGGTGAGAAGAAAATCCTTCTAAAGGAAGTAGTTCAAGCCCTCCCTAATTACATAATAAGTACCTTTAAACTCTCTGAATATGTTTGTCAGAATTTACAAGCTGTTATCATGCATTTTTGGTGGTCTAGGGGGAGGATTCTAAAGGGATTAGTTGGCCTCTATTCATAAAATTACCCTTAATAAGGAAGAATGTGGGCTTGGTTTTAAGGATTTGAAATGTTTTAACCTTTCATTGTTAGCCAAACAAGCTTGGATTCTTTTTAAAACGCTAATTGCCTTCGTTTTAAGCTTCTCAAAAGTTTGTATTTTCCTAATTATGATTTGATGGAGACTAGAGAAGGTAAATCCAGTCATGGGCTTGGAAAAGCTTATGGCTTGGAAAGAAAATTATTAGGAAATTTGCATTTCAAAAAGTTGGTAATGATTTTCTATTAATATCTAGTCTCATAAATGGGTTCTTGGGTTTGAGGATCTATCATTATGTTATTCTCCTTTAAATTTTGTCACATTTAATTATTCCTAATTCTAATTCTTGGAATAGGCCTATATTGGATTCTGATTTTCCCCCACGGATAGTCAAAAATATTTTGGCTATCCCTATTCCATTTGAGGATTCTACTGATTCTTTAATTTGACATGATAAATTTAGTGTTTTTCAATGAAATCATTTATTATAATTTAAAAATAATGTCTCTATAAAACATAGAATTATCATGCTTTAAGGCCAGAATCCTAACAATCTCTCACTTACACTAAAACACATCTACAACCAACTTATACCCTATGTTCTCAACAAGTGACCTAAGAGACATTTATGACTGAAGTCTTTGTAAACAGGTCTTCCAGGTTTTCTGTTGAAGTAATCTTATTGAAAATGTAAATCTCTATATCTAACTAGTATAAGATTCTCATCACGATAGACAAATATATAAATTCTCATTCTCTTAAGATACTTGAGTATTTACTTTATAATTATATCTCTCGTCCTGGATTCAACCAATATTTGTTACTACGCCTGCTGCGTAATACCATCTGATATAATGTACAATATAACATACCTAAAACTTCTTATTGCCAAAAGTAAAGGAACTATCTTGATGTTATTTACTTCATCCTATGTAACAAGATAATGTCCGAAAGAATTACATTACCATGAAATTATTATGGCAGCAAAAAATCCTTCACCTCACCTAAACAACATTTGTTTTTACTACTTACCACAAATCTAAACTAGCAAAAGACCCACACTTAAAAATAAAATATGAATTTAATGAAACTAATTCTATGAAAAAAATAGATATAATTAATGAAAATAATACTATAAGCTTTTGTAGAAATAACACGGACTAATAAGTACAAATTAGATATAATTAATAAAAAATAATTACATGAGAAATTATGTAAATAAAATGTACACAATAAATACGGAATATAGAGTATAATTGAATTGTCTTTGAAAAAAATAAAAAAAATATATAGATTTTCTTACCTAAAAAGTGTAATTGATAAGGATTTGTGGATTTCACTTGTAAATGAAATCAAAATTCTTAATAACTGGGAATTATAATAAAGATATCAAACAAAATAATTTGTAGATTTTTTACCTAAACAACATAATTGATAAGGATTGGATTTTGAATTTTGACTTTACAGTTTGTTATCGAAAATTCAACGAAGCCATTTTATAAAATAACAACGAATTCCATAAAATAAGTGATTGTTATATCTTTATCAGACATGCATTTAATGAGACTAAATCAGAAAATATTTATATATAATTGATGAAACTAATTATATAAGTATCTATAGAAATAAAGTAGACTAATAAATACATAAATTAGTTGTAATTGATAAAAATACTTACATAAGTAGTTATATAAAAAAATCTACACAATAAATACGAAATATAGGTGATGGCTGAATTGTCTTTGAAAAATAAATTTGTTTGTAGATTTTCTTACCTTAAAAAACCAAATTGATAAGAATTTGATTTTAAATTTTGACTTTTCTCTAAATTGAAACTTTAATGATGCCATCTTCTAATCAAATCAAACTGATTTTGAATTTTGAGTTTCATTGTTTTCTATAGAAACTTTAATAAAGCCAACTTTTAATCAAACAAAATTCAGAGTAATTAAGAATTAAAATAAATATATTACTTGTTTGCAGGGGCAACTCAATCATAAGGCAACTCAGGCTTGGGCTAAGGGCCTCACTTTCAAGGGACCCTAAAATTTATTTTTTTCCTTTTTACTACAAGACATGTTTTTAAGCTCAATTAAGAAAGTAGTCTAGTTTAGAAAAATAAAAGAGAAAATAGCCATATATTTAGCAATTTATAGATATGGTTGAATTATGATTTGGCCGAATAACAAATCCAATCAATAACTCCATCTCGATGAATTGATGAACCCTAGCTCCATCGTGACCATCTATCTATCAACGACAAAAGCTATTAAGGACATCACGAATCTATATCAAAGCATTGTAACCTTCACAAGCATCATCAATTTAAGCGAAAATTTCAATTTTCATCTTAAATTTAAGGGTCAATATATATGAGAATCTCATTCAAAATAGTATATTTCCTAATCTATCTTTTTCTATGCATCTTCTTCTACGAGTTTCAAGATTCAATTTTTACGCTAAAAGATTTGATGCTTTATAGTAGGTATTTCATAGCATCGGATGGCAAACCAAAGGTAATGTTTTAGAAACTAATTGAACAGTGTTATTCCCGAGTCCTTCTTTTGAATTCAATGTTTGCAATATCTTTTTCTTAACAATCAGAGTGGCTCGAATCCTATAAACGTTAAGAATTTGAGCAAAAAATGTTTATCTGTATATGTATATTAATAAGTTATTAGGTTTAATCTGAACCTCTTTGCTATTTTTCTGTGTTCTATGATTTTTATGACTTTTATCTGAGATTTGTGAAGTCCATTACAAAATGATGCTATTTTGCAAGTTAATCTGAAAATCCTTGTCTAATATTAGATCAAAATTCTTTTCTTAAAATCTTCTCAAATTCTTGGCTGATTTTGTAAGATTTGATGAACGATACTATTACTGTAGGTATATTAAACTCACTGTGATGAATTGAAAAAACCTTGTTGAGTGAGATGTGGATGATGTGTTATTTAACATCAAAATTAAAATAGTTTAATCGATATTACTGATGTAGGAATATTAATCTGAAGAGAAGTGAATCAATATTACTGTTGTTGGTATATTACTTGTCATTGTACACTTTAGAATTTATAGGGTTTAAAAAATATTCAATGTTTTACTTTTTTTCATCTCGTATTTTATCTAATTTCACATTGCCACATATTTCACCAGTACATTTGAATTATTATGTTGCACTCTTGTAATATACAGTGACAGAACCACAAATAGTATATATTTGTATAGTTGTAGTATAAGAACATATATTTACTAAATGTCACTTCATTTTACCATGCTTCTCTATTGTTCATTAAGGTGTAGTACATTTAATTCATTGTGTTAACATGCATTATTGTGTCTGAAAATTTGGCAGAACTACAATGAGGAATAAAAATTCGTAGTAAAGAGAGGCAAAAAAAGATGATGAAATCAAAAGAGACACAAATGACAAAGGAAGATTGGTTGCTGAAACAGAGGTATATATGTACATTAAAAAGTGAATATTCATATATAACAATTGTCACCATAATTAGATTTATACAATAATTGAATGTAATTATTGATTTATTAGGAATAACCAAGAAGAAGCAACTGAATACACTCAATTGAGGTTTCATCAATGGTAAGAACAATCATGAGAAAACCTAAAAAAAGCTACTTCAAATACAAGAAAGTGAATCAAATGAAGCTGAAAGTATAGAACCCAGTGATAGCCCCAACAACCTATTACAGCAAGATCGGAACACTATAATACATAAGATTAAACTGTCAGAAAGAACATCAGCTAAAAATGAGGTAAACAAAACAAAAATAGTAATTGAACTTATACGAATAGTAATTAGATATACTACTATCAAATTTAATGCAAAGCAAGCAAAAAGATCGATAGTGTTTCTCCCACTTGAGTTATGGAAAGCAAACAAAAGCAAACTAGAATGCTTGTCACAACTCAGATGTTGGTTGACAGTCGAAGAAAGGGAAATATTTAGAAAAAATATACTTCGGTAATGTGTTGAACATAGAGCTAGGTAAAATCCCTCCTCAACCGTTATTACACTTAACTAGGAGACAATGCTTCAATAAGAGTAGTGATGAACTTTGCTTTAACATCGAAGGACATGATATCAAATTTGGAATTAAATATTTTTCATTGATAACGAGTCTAAATTGTGGACATTATCCTTCGACAAACAAAGAGACGTTACCTGAAGGTAGTTTATTGGATGAAGCATTTACAAACATTAAATCGATGTCTAGGGAGTCTTGTGTGCTCTTTTAATGAATTTAGATATGTCAATCAATACTTGAACATTAAATTGGCCAAGATTTTTTGTTTGAAAAACATTCGCCTTCCAAAACAAAACACAACCAATATTGATTTGGACCATATGAAGATGGAAAACATTGATGAAGTTTTTAAGACATTTATGGGGAAGATTGTCATATGATCTGACTATTGGATACATTAAAAGTGGTTTGAACAACCCTTCATCAAAGGGTTTTGGATTCGATAGTTTCTCATTAGCCCTAATTATGTGGGCTTATGAAATCATCTCAACCCTAACAAATGCACAAAACAACAATGCAAGACAAGCGGGAGATGGAATCCCGAGAATTGAACAGGGAGAGATACATACGGATGTTTTTTTATTCAGAATAGGTAAACTATTTTTTATTTCATAAATTATAACATCGTTAGTAAATTGATACTTACTACCAGTATATAGTCCTTGAATGTTAGGTAGCGATTCTTCTAACTTTTTAGCCTGCCATGAATATTTTCTGAATGTTTGCTCAAATAATTTTTCTTACATATATTACAACCTTACTGTTAGAGCAATTATAATGAAACAATTGAAAATTGATGCACCTTTCATGGCACATTTTAAGAAAGGAAAAATGTGCCAAATGAAAGGCAAGTTGAAACAACAAATCTAATTCATTTGATTTATTGTTGAGGAGGCTAGGAAATCTTCAAAATAGAGAAGAAATAGCTGTCTTGGCAAGAAAAATTAATAACTGGAAAAAATGTAACAAGAAAGGAAGATATCCATGGTGAGCATGGATATAAAAATGAGGGAGATACACACATTGTTGTTAAAATTTGCTAAACAAAAGGAAGCTGCCAAGATGACATATTTAAGATATTATGCATAGTTAATTTCGCCATATTCAACTGTATAAAATATAGTGAAAGTATTAATATGTAAAGTATATTTAATTTTTTTATGAAGGAAAAGAAGGTTGGTTAATTTAGCCATATTCAATTGTATATAAACAGTGAAAGTATTAATATGTAAAGTATATTTAATTTTTTTATTAAGGAAAAGAAGGATGGTGATAATGTTGGTGGTGGTGATAATGTTGATGGTGATAATGACGACATGAATGTTGGTGGTTCTAGGAATACAGAGGCTGGTTCTTGAAAATTTTACCAACAACAGAAGAACAACCCATGAAAGTATTTGTGAACCTGCAATTCTTCCTAACTTCTCTGAATTTGTGATATTTAGAATTTCAAAGTTATATACATACAGTAGATAAATCTTCATTTTGTAAATCTACAACTCTGTAATTCTTTGATTCTTGTTGTCGATATTTGGATATTTATAAATTCTGTAAGTCTGTAATTCTCTGAATTTGTGATATTTAGCATTTTATAAATATGCTTGTATTTGCTGTCGATGTTAGGCATGCGTTACTAAAGACGTGTGACTTATGTTTCCATCTTTTAGTGAAATACTTGATATATCGGTTCTGCGGCAAACCTATAGATCAAGCATTTTGATGCAAAATTTATAACTCTTCTAGATCAAGCATTTTTTCAAATTAGATAAGCCATAATTCTTGTCCTTGTTTTCTTTGAAACTAAGACTTAACGTAGATGGTACTTGATAGTTTTTTTTAAATGTACATAATGAAGGAAACCAAAAAGGTGACTTGTGAAGACAACAACCACCTACATTAAGAAATCACAAAGACTAATGAACTTAGCTCAGAAGGAGCACCCACCAGTGTAGAAGGAGCAGCCACCAGTCCAGAAGGAGCAGCCACTAACATAAAAGGAGCATTCAACACAAGAGAAGCATGTTGAATACGACATACCAAGCTTCAAACTCTTTTCACATCCTTTGAATATTGATGGATGATTTTTTCGTACACTTTATGGATTGTGAATAGCTAGATGTGAAAGATGAATAAATTAGTAAATTAATGGATGACCATATGGTACACTATATGGGTTATGATTAGTTGTTAGTTGAGATGAATAGATAGGATGGATGATGCTAGTATGACAGATTTGAAAGATGATAACTTTGTTAGTTAATGATTTAAATCCTTTTGAATGTTAAACATGTAAAAATGATGGAAAAATTGCTTTCCTATGCACTATTTTAATAATGTTTATATTTGTGAGTAAATGAGAATATAATTTGAGTATATAGTCACTACTCATAATATTCAGTTATCTTAATATGTTCGTACTAATAAATAAATACTTGTTGAATATCATAGTAAGTACAAGTCAAAACAAGAAAAAAAAGATGTTACAACTTTTCTAGTTAATGATTTTGATGCATTTGAGTGCTTCATGAAAAATTGTTATTATATTATGACAGATAAGATAATTTTGAATGATATTATTATTTGAATGTTAAACAGGTGAAAATAATAGAAAAATCACTTTTACAGAGATTGTTTTAATTATCTTAACCTGTTCGTTTCAATAGATAAGTTCTTAATGAATATCATAGTAAATTCAAGTCAAAACAAGCAAAAAAGATGTTCAAAAGATTATGTACATGCCTACAATAAAAACGTATTATATGATGTATATAATAATATACTGTAAATGTTTATACATATACTATGAGTGTGTAAATATAAACTATACTGAACTAAACAATTAGTGAACAATACATATATTTTCAGGTTGGCCAATACCCTGTTCGAGTTTAATTATTTGATACAGCCCCACATGGGATAAGAGTAATAGCAAATTGGTATAGAAATTAATTTTTTTTCTCATTCCAACAATTGAAAAAGTGTATCTAAAGTAAACATCAATCTAAGGATAAATTCCATATTCTAAAATCAAAAGTATCTAGAATATAAAATCAAAAGAATATCAATAAGGAAATTAGTCTACTAATAGACACTAAAATCAAAACCATCTAACACATCATGTCGAGCGTTTCTTTTTCTGAGAACCTTCATCACTATCTTTAATGGAATTTTTACAGTCTTCTTATTATGACCCAAAACTCCACAAGTACCACATCTATTTTTAAGCATGTTTTCACCAAAAAAGACAAATCCTTTGATCTACCTGGGGATCGTCTCTCACTTGGAGGTAAAATCATTTGATCTTTCACATCATCAAGAATAGACCAATCACATTCATTACCAACGAGGTTAATAGATATTGCATAAGTAGCTTCAAGCTCATTATAATACTTTGAAGTATATGGACATGGTGATAAGTTTCTCATTGTAATTGTTGCACACACATGAAAACAAGGAAGTTGATCTAGCCGCCACATCTTGTAAGTTCAACACCTATTTGTAATGTTGACAACATATTCGATATCACCATAAAAAACTTGTGATATGTTAACATCAATAATGTAAACCTACCATCAATATTAAGGTAAAATAAAATATTTCAAGGAAATAATCAACTATGAATGCAATAAATAAAAAGAAAACAAACAATGAGATAAGAAATATCACGTCCATAATACGGGCAAGCTCAAATTGAGCACGTAGATCTTTCTCCGCTTCTTTTGTTAAACAAGTAACCATACAACTAGCAACAATCCTTCATTTATAAAACCATAACTACAAGCATACTCAATAAGGCAAGCAAGAGTTAATGATCTAATATCCTTTAGAATAGAATTTAATGTCTCCATAAGGTTTGAAGTCATCACATTATATCGACGTCTAACAAACTATGCACGAGCCCATTTCTTGTACCCAACATCTTTCAAGCAAGAGCGTATAGAAGGAACTATGACTTTTAAACAATGCATATGTAACTCAAAATCTATAGTCTGATATGCCCTCGCTCATTTATAAAATAAACTATCAAACTTGAACCTTTTATATGTCGTATTCAAATTGTTAAGCAAATGTTGCATGCAATAACCATGATGTGCATTTGGGAAAGATTTGCAAACAACCTTTGTAATGCAATTATGTCAATTAGAACTAATTACTAACTCTTCATGTAATCCAATGACACAACTCAAGTTCTCTATAAACCATTTCCACGCCATATCATTCTCTGAATCAACAATGGCAGAAACCAATGGAAAAATTCAATCATTACCATCAAGCATTGAAGCAATGAGAAGTGTACCATGATACTTTTTCGCCACAAATGTCCCATCTACACCTATAGCAGGTCTATATGATGACTAGCAGTTAAAGAATGTCCCAAATCCATGAAAAAATATTTTAGTCTACCTTCATGATCAGTATCCAAATGTGTTACAATACCTAAAACATATAAAAAATGTTTACTAAAGATATAAAGTGATATATATCAATATGTTGAATAAAAATGGTAATTAGACAAGAGCTCTATTTTTGCCCCTCCAAGCTTTATAGTAATGTATATTAGTGCCAAGCTTCACAAGTATATGATGAATAATATCCTTAGGTTGTGTGTGATCACTAACTCCACACATATACTTATCCTTTATACACTCGCTAACAATCATCGAAGTAGCTTGACGGTGATCACTTTGTACAATGTCCAGCTAACAAGTGTGGTCCTTTACGTACTTCTTAATGCACCAAATTTTACCACCTCTATAATTTGAAGCATGTACAAATCACTTGCAAGTCTTAACAATTTACTAAACTACATACCTTTTTAACCTTAGATGTGCTAGTCATAAATTGAAATTTATGCTTGGAAGTAATCAAGTGCGGCGCCTTTTTCAACTCTTATTTTGAGCTAAAATGACTTGTTTTGTATATCAAAGCCAAACGGCTACTTATTCGCATATACTTTTTCCATAAATAAAGGTTCAAACGGGTTATCATGGACAATCATATGCAATGAATACCCAACCTCTAATGATGATAAAATTCCACCACTAACAACAATATCATATATTACCAATATGGGTTGTAACAATTAATGGATAATTTCTCCATTCTCATTAGAAGATGATCCTTCGAATTCAATATATTCACCGTCAAATACAAATTATTAGAATCTACACACAATGCATGAGATACTAAACCGAGTAAAACATCCCACAACTAATGCATCTTTAACAACAAACAATGACTTAATCTATAGTCAATGTAATTTCTACCTTCATCCCACCTTCCATCATAAAAAAGAACTATGAGAATATTCATCATTAGACCTAAAAAGTATAACAATAAGTAAGTAAATATGATATATAAACACAATATATATAGCTATATAACAGGAATGAAAGCAGAAAATGAAACAACCATAACAACAAAAAATAGTATAAAAACATCAATCCTAAAATATCCAGAAGCTAAAAAATACAAAATAACAACAACATGATTCAAATTAACCAAATCAAACAAATCAAACAATATAAAATAAGCTTAAACATACAACTCCAAACACATTATTTTGACACTAAAAAATAGAGTGTTTACCTAAACTTAATTAAGAAAATACACACGAACATAAAAACTCTTCCAGTAACAAAGGACAAAGAGAAAAGACTTGAAAAATACTCTTCAAACTAAGATAATAATGTTTCTGTTTCAAGATTTGTTGCTGAAAATAATTTTTAAGCTTCAACTTCAACACATTAAAAAATGCCAGGTTCTTTTCTCTATCAAGCATCGACAATTGCAAAAAGCATAATACTGAATTATTGAAACTCAATATCTGATTTTCAGATTTAATATGCAAAACCTAAATTGTTGAACAATATAACATAAAGAACCAAGTATTTAACAAGAACAAACAAGAATGCTGACTACACAAGAAAGGACTAAGAATTTACTTGAACCAAAGCTGATAAAAATTAACTTCGATTATAAGCAAGCTGATACAAATTTACTCGATCAATTCGCCCAATATCAATTTGTCCAATATCAATTTTGGTCGGTATCAGTTTACCGCAAAGAAAGAATCGTACTAGAGAGAAGATGAAATCAACAAATTACGAGAGAAGAAGAAACAAACAACTGAAGCTGATTCAAATTGAGCAAAATCAGATTTCAAATCAACTTCAATGCTATTATCGCAAGCTAAAAAATCAAACAAGAAACCACAAGGTAAAACCGCGAAAAAGAAGGGTGTTGTAAGGAGAATTGAAACCTAAAACAAAACAATTATAACAAGGGTATAATTCTAAAATAACCAAAAGAAGTTAACTTACTCTACTACATTCGGCTATTTGTTCAAATATAAAAAAAATGATCTTTTAATAAAACTTATCTAAAATCTGGTCTAAATCCTTAATTTTCTCATTTAGATTTTACAAGAACTTTTACTTGAGGTTTGAGCCTATTTACATGAGGTCCATATTTTTTCACTCTTTCATATTTTAATAAAGTTCAAGACGCTTCTCTTTTTAATTTCTATATATTAATTATATTTAAAAAATATGTTTGTTAATTTTTTAATTCTTTTTTAGCATGCTCCTTACATGTTTTTTATCTTTAACATTTATTTTTTATTTTTTACTCTAATGCTAATCCTCTTTAATAGTGAATGGTTTGCTCTCTTTGAAATGTGTAATATCAAAATTATTAGATAATGTTAACACACTAGAACTATGTAATACTGTACATTTCTCTAAAACATGATTTTCTCTTGGGATTAATAATCATTAAAAGGATTAAAAAACTTTTAGAATTAAAAGTATTAAAATCATTGATATTAATTCAACTAAGTTTGTAGTTAAAAAATAAATGTTTTAGAATTATTAAAATTTATTTTAAATTAAAAAAAAATCCAAGAATTAAGAAAATTTTGAAAACTTTTGTCTAAGGCTTCGATACTTATTCAGTCCCCCTTGCTTGTTTAAAATATAATTTTATTTATTATTTAACAATCACCTTTAGTTTGACCATAACTCTTTTGTTGAGAAAAAAATAAAAACCATCACCGTCTTAAAATTATTATACACAATTTTTATTATAATTTTTTTTTCAAATATTTTTTAAAAAAATATAAAAATATAATTTAAAATTATTTACATTATAATAAAACTTATCACAATTTTCATTTTTTAAATTTTCAAATTTTCTTTTAAAAAAAATGTCCGAATTTTTTGCCCCGAGCTCTAGTCATGCCTCATTTGAGGTCTTTCTCTCACTTCTC